>JAOYSI010002605.1:0-15898 GCA_025775065.1 Hiodon alosoides
TCTCTCTCTCTCTCTCTCTCTCTCTCTCTCTCTCTCTCTCTCTCTCTCTCTCACTCTCTCTCTCTCTCTCTCTCTCTTTCCTCAGGTCATGGCCATGCCCATCCCCTCTTTTCTACTAGGGGTGGCCATCCAGCTGGCACTGCTGTGCCAGGTTCAGGGAGGGGCATATTATGGGCACAAGCAGCTACCACAGCAGCACCAGCCCATGCCACAGTTACCTCATGTGCCCCTGGGCAAAGAGGGGTTGCCCCCACAACAATACCTTGGCAAGGAGATTCCGCACATGCAGTATGGGAAAGAAATGCCTATGATGCCGCAGTACAGGAAGGAGCTTCCTCAAATGCCCTTGCACATGGGCAAGGAAATGCCACGTAAGGAGGGCAAAGGTGAGACTTATCACACACACACAGACACACGCACAAACACAGACACCAGATGCTGCATGTGTAGGTACCGTGTTAATAGTACAGGTTCTGATTCATTAGTCTACAACTGAAACATATGGTTTAGAAGCCCCAAACACAGGTACTTGGTGATGCATCTAAGAACATAATATCTCAATATTCACATTTAACTATCCAAACTCACACTTCTTGATAATAATAAAGATTACACTTTGAGTTATGAAATAATTTACCCTCACTTTTCTTTTACAAAGGTGAGGTCTGTCAAAGGCTTGAATGAAGAAATGCAGTGATCCAGGCTTTTGCCTGGTTTAAAGTTTTATGTTTAAAGGAGATAATTTTCTCTCCAAATTTCATTGTTAATTAACCACTTTTTTATAGTCAAAAGGTAAAGACTGAGTTGTTTCCTGCTTAACTAGCCAAGAATAGTGGACATGAAAGGGTTCATTATAGGGGATGAGTCTAATCTGAAATTTCCTTTTATAATTTTCACCTGGGTAGCCATTTTACCTTAAATTGGTTTTAAAAAAACACACACACAATATAACTTCTATTGGTGTACTGGGATTGACTTTCAACTATTGAGATTGAATGCACTTGGGGACAGTGGTTTTTTTATCTTTTGAGACCATTCAGACAGTGGAGGGAAAGTATTAGAAATAGAAGGGGACAACTGAGGAGATTTTTCTTGTCTTGGTTTTTAAGCCATGTCATTGGAAACACATTCCAAAAATGCATACTTATTAACCACTGTTAGGAGTCATGGATCCTGTTGTGTAGCACAGTGAGGAATAACAAAGTATATAGATAGGAGATAGTAAAGTTTGATTTATCCCCAGGTGATTAGTAGCGGAGGTTGTCATATACGTATGTGGCAGGATAAGAAAACCGATCTACCAACACAGGACCTGCTGGGATGCAAGTTCATTTACCAACAATAGCTATGGTGGTAGAGGCAAAGTTTGTTTTCTATGGACTTTAATTGTGACTAAATTCATTTTAAACTAAAAAAGAAAATCATCAAAATCATCAAGCCGTTCAAGTGGCCTAACTAAAGATTTCAAAGGAATTTACAAGCATTTTTAATAGTGGTTGTGTTTAAAACTATTGAATTTTAATAGCAAAAATTTCATTAAAATACATACTTGAACACTTTTTTTTTCTAATTTGGATTTTGTCCACCACAGGTGAAACTATTCCTAGAGGTGAGAAGGGTGTCTCGGGAGAAATTGGCCCACAAGGGCCCCCAGGAGCACAGGGTCCTCCTGGTTTGCCGGGCCATAGTGTGCCAGGGCCCCCAGGAAAACCAGGCCCCCCTGGTCCACCAGGGTACCCAGGTGTGGGTAAACCAGGTATGCCAGGAATGCCAGGTAAACCAGGAGGACTGGGGCTCCCAGGACCAAAGGGTGAACTGGGTCCTGGAGGAGGAGAGGGCCAAATGGGAATGCCAGGGCAACAGGGCCTTCCTGGCCCCCCAGGGCTGCCCGGAATTGGAAAACCTGGAGGCCAAGGGTTACCAGGTCAGCCTGGACCCAGAGGGGAGCCAGGCCACAAGGGCCAACCTGGACTACCTGGTTTACCTGGTCCCAAAGGTGACAAAGGAATTGGCCTACCAGGACTGCCAGGTCTTAAGGGACCTGCTGGACCTTCAGGGCCACCAGGTCAGGGAGGACTCCCAGGAATAGGTAAGCCAGGTATAAATGGGCTTCCAGGGGCCCCAGGTGGACAGGGAAAACCAGGCCCTCCTGGAGAACCAGGGCTTGCAGGACCTCCGGGTGAGGAAGGACAGCCAGGGCCACCGGGACTACCAGGCATTGGCAAACCAGGCCATGATGGGTTACCAGGACAACCAGGTTTCCCTGGAGGAAAGGGAGAACCAGGTCAGCCAGGATTACCTGGGGGCCCTGGCTTACCTGGATTTGGTAAACCAGGATACCCTGGACCAAAAGGTGACAAAGGGCTTGGTGGTTTGCCTGGAGGCCCAGGTCCAAAGGGTGACAAAGGTCATGGTGGACTTCCTGGAATGATTGGCTCGCCAGGGCCCATTGGGCCACCCGGACTGCCAGGCCCAATGGGGCCACCTGGTGGTCTCGGCTTCCCTGGTCCGAAAGGTGAGGGTGGTGCTGGAGGGCCACAAGGGCAAGCAGGGCCTAATGGAGAGCCAGGGCCTCCAGGCCTTCCAGGACAACCTGGGTTTCCTGGGGAGGGTGGACAACCAGGTCCACGAGGTCTACCTGGTCCTCTGGGCCCAAAAGGGGAAAATGGACACAAAGGACTTCCAGGTCTGCCTGGAGCTCCTGGAATGCCTGGTCCAAAGGGAGAAGGAGGACTGCCAGGTGAGCAAGGTCTCCAAGGCCCAAAAGGCATTCCTGGCATTATGGGCCCTGGTGGGCCACTCGGGCCTCCTGGGCTTCCAGGACCCAAAGGTGATCTGGGGCTACCTGGCCAGCCTGGCTTTCCTGGTGAAGGAAAACCTGGGATTCAAGGTCCTCTTGGACCCCCTGGAAAACCTGGTCCTAGTGGCCCCCCTGGGCTACCTGGTCAGCCAGGTCAACCTGGGCCTCCTGGCCCCCCTGGACCTCCTGCCCAGCCCCCTGGCATTGGACAAATTCTACCTGAAATGGGCCCAGGTTTGGATGGTATCAAGACTCCACCTGGAGGTTACAAGAAGGGGAAACATGGAGGGGACATGATGGGCGGCAACGGCTTGGAGATGCCTGCATTCACAGCTCAGTTGACCACTCCATTCCCCCCTGTGGGTACTCCAGTAGTGTTTGACAAGCTCCTGTACAATGGCCGCCAGAACTACAACCCACAGACCGGTGTCTTCACGTGCGATATTCCTGGAATTTATTACTTTGCTTACCACGTCCACTGCAAAGGTGCCAATGTTTGGGTGGCTCTGTTCAGGAACAATGAGCCTGTGATGTACACATATGACGAGTACAAAAAGAGTTTCCTGGATCAGGCCTCAGGGAGTGCCGTGCTCCCCTTACAACCTGGGGACACAGTGTACATCCAGCTTCCATTGGACCAGGCAGCAGGACTTTATGCTGGCCAATATGTTCACTCATCTTTCTCTGGATACTTATTATACCCAATGTAAAAAATAAAATAAAAACAAGAATATAAATCAAATTTATACATTTATAGATTTTCTTTTATTTTAATGTATTATACTGTTTAATTAAAGTGACAATTGGACTGTTTGGGCCAGCTCCTAGGTATGTGTGACAATTATATGCAGTATATGCAGTTTTTTTATTTCCTTGGTACTGGACACAAGGTTATAATCTCATGTGTACCAAAAGTAACAAAACAAGGCATAATCATTATAATTATGTTAAAATGTAATCTTTCAGTTTAGGTGTATATTCATAATACAAAACTAATCTGTCACATTTTGTCAAATTTTACACTTCAAATAGTAATCATTTTGACGATTATAAATGTATTATTTAATTTAAAATTTTCATGAACCACAGATTGTTCTGTCTACATAGGAACACTATTGTATAAAAATGGCAGCTGGCCGAAAATGATGTAGACAAAGTTGGAAAACTAGGAATGATCTAATTGTAATTATAAATAGAATCTTGTATTGCATTGATCTGTATACAAATGTGCATAACCCGATCATTGGAATAAGGAAATATATATTTTTGAGGAAAGTGTCCAAAAGGTCAGGTAACAATTTTTTATTTCTAATTTTTAGAATTTGATTGACTCAGAATTCGTACATAACACATATGAATTCTAAAATTGCAAACTGATACACATAGGATGAAGCAGTTCATAAGCAGTTGGAAGGATTCTAAATAATATTTTTTATACATAAATATTGGGAGCTTTGTTTCTTAGTCTGTTTGATTTTGCTGACAAGCCCATCTGTGAATTTTAAACATGAGAGATAGAAATTAAAATGTGTTCTGTGAGTTTAGAATGTCTAATGAGAATCCATTGTCTCATGCTCCATTGTCTTGTGCAGTGCTAAATGACACTAGTGTTCTTGTGTGGAAACACTGTTCATTTTATGTAATCATTTCCCAATCAACTGTTAAGTAATAGTTGAGAGGGCTGAGTATTCAATTTTCATTGTTTTTTGTTTTTTTTACCCAGAACTGCTGTTCAGATATTATAAATCAGAACATTGTTTTTAACTCAAATAGAATCATCATTGCTTTATATATTTATACATTTAAAAGTATAGTGTATCAAAGAAATAAGGAAATGAGAATTATGAATGTCACAGTTAGAGTTTTCATCACAGATGATAGCTAGACCTGAATTCAAAACCTTGAATTGTTTTTTTATAAGTTATGTGGTCAATACCAAATCAAACAGACTAACTATAATAAAAGTAGATAAATAAACGACTAGGTTGTCATATTTTTGTACTTGAAGAGCGATTAATACATCCGTTGATGACATTTCATAGATTTCACGAACTCAGCCGACTCATTAAACTGCATTAAAAGACCTGTATATATAATACAACGGTTTTCTCAGTCAGAAAATTCTACACGAGTGATGCAAAAATATTAAATGAAGTTTCCACAATGTACACATAGGCAAGAGAGTGTGAACAGTCATTAAGCTTCCTTTACTAAGAGGCGAGAATGGTTTGAAAGCAGTGTTCGATAGACCCCACAGAACAACATAGACAACAAAAACAAAAAACACTTGGAAAAGCCCCCCCCCCCCAGCACCTCATCCCGCGACTCAGCCACAGAATCTAGCATAATTACGTGTCCAAAATATGTCTTTCAGTATCCATTGCTGAGATTTATTTGTGGGACTACTGATTGGCTGGATTTGTATATGTGCTCAAATATATCTCCATATCTGTTTTGATCTGATAATGGTACATATTTATAACCCTGTGAGATAAGTTAATAGTATTTTTATTTAATATTGTTTTAAATTTACCCCCCCCAAAAAAAAACAAGAAAAAGAAAAACCATGACTGCCTATTACTGCTATAGAAATTTAAACATTAATACATTTGAAATAAATCATAAATTATCTGTTTCAGAAAATACATTGAGGATAAAAAAAAGCCATGTGGCACAATGGAGAAATGTGGTTAAAAAAAAACCCAACAAACTTGAAAACAAGCAAAAACGTACAACATAAAACTCATTCAACTGGCAATGGATAGATTATATCAAACGGATTACAGCCAATGCCACAAATTTTCTCCATGTTTTAAAAATATCAATTGAGATTGTACAGATTGTAAAGCAGTTTCCTGAGACAATCATTCATGTAACAAACCATCAGTTGATCAGTAAAACCACAAGGTAGTTCAGTAGCTAAAGAAAAAAATAACCAATCTCTGAGGACCAGTTTACCAGGGCAAAAAAGACCTACAAAATCAGCAGGCAAAAATTTCCGCTGGCCACCTAATAAACATAATCTACTTCATTTGGGATAGAATTTTGCAGTCAAAATGTAATCGCTGTCACCAACAGCCAGCATAAATATGCCATTTTATGTTCACATTTCCTTCATCTGGCACAAAAGCTGACATAATATGTCTGACCTAATACTTATTCACAGGCTGCCAGTGCGTACTGATCAAACAGAGGAAGATTAAGATGCCAGGAGCCAGACACAACTCCCCATTGCTTGAAAACACCTGAAATGGAGAAAAGACATTGAGGTTAGGGCTAAGAAATCTGCAAAGACATTGGTCTTGGAACGAAGTGCATTTCAAGAAAAAACACATTTTGTAAAAGCAGTGTTACTTTTATTTATTTTGTCATTTTTCACATGATGCATGCCTTTCCGAAGAAATAATGTTATGTTATGTTGATCAGAACTGATCAGGGCCGTAATTATAATATATATTGGGGTGACATAATATAATAAAAATATGCTCAAAATATCCCAAACAAAATATATTTTTTATAAAAAATATAAATTAAATAAAATGCGCTATTTGGCAGATTGGGTCCCCCCTAATGACTCCATGGCTACCTCTCTGGAACTGATAGTAGGCCTATACTTTTCTTATGAGACTTGGGGTCATTTGACAAATCCGTTAATGCGAATGTAAGAAATAACTGCAGTATGGTTAATTCCAGCATACAGAAAATCCGGTAGTTGACAAAAAAAGGGTGTATTAAAATTGTAGTGTACGCCTCACCGCGCAGGGGGCCTGGGTTTGACTACGTCTCCGGTGCCTGGGGAGTTAACAAAGTCCTTCGGTGTTCGCGTGGATTGGCTCCCGGTGTTCCAATTTCTTGGCGACATTCGGTGGATTGGCGATATTGTGATGGCTCTGTATCTCTGCACTCCCCCTGCCTGCGATGGAGTACAGTGCAATCTAAGCAAATTACTCTTCACCTCTTCAATTTTAACCACAATTTGTAAATAGAATACACTTACATAAGTAACCAAAAATAAATTAATAGTTAAATAATTGACCTATCACAAATGTAGCATAAATAATACACTGAACGCTCGCAATGCGTGTATTCATCATAAGTTCATAAAAAAATAAAAATTTAAAAAAGTATACAATTAAGTATCAACCACCGCCAGACCAACCAAATTTCACTCTAGAAAATTCAGTGTTTAATAGTTTACGGAAGATCAAACTAACATTTAGGGGATAGCGACCTCTGGAGACCTATCCGGAGAGGACATGACAATATTTTAAAAGAAAGATACGGAATTACAGTTAAAAACAAAGCTACTGTAATCCTTGAATTTGGACACAAATCGAACACTGCATGTTATAATATATTACCCAAATGCAGGGAGTCAGTATTCAAGAAAATATATTTCTCTCTCTCATTTTCATGATCTGTTAAATGCATTTAATTTTGCCTTTAAACATCGGTTCCCAATAACACAAATTTTAAATAGTAGTGTCATATATGTGAAATCCTATCGTGCCATCTGCACCTGTGGTCAATATATCTGTACATACAATAGTTGCGATGGTTATTTCACAATGACCGCAGGTGCAGACGACACGATAGGATTTCTACTCAAAGCTACACAAACCTCCAGTGGCAAAATATATGTGCACGCAGCTAATAAACAAAAAATCCCTAACCCTACTGATCTTCACCTGTGATCCATGATAACAGTGCAGTTAGCTAGTGTTAGCTAAATAAACCACGTCGATAGAAATAGCCAACGTTCTTTTTTATTTTTTGTGGTTTTATTTCTTCTTTAACAATTATTTAACTTGGCAGCCAGCAAACCTGAATTTTGCATTTGCTTGACTGCTGCTTTACTTGGAGACATATCCTCAAGGTTTACTTAGTCATACATTCGACAAATGATCTAACAATTCTCCAAAAGGGACTAAGTGCCTTTTCATCAGGGTTGGTGACAAACGACGTCAACGTCAATCTATAAAATATTTTTATTATATAACAAACGTATTCGACATTCCTTTTTCCGACATTGCAACGCAGTCACGGTTATACGTCTTCTAAAACGTTCAGGCAGTGTGACTAGTGCAGGCGGTTGAGGTCCCCTCGGCTAGTGCGGCTGCGCGACGCTTTTTGCCACGTTCGGGTAGAAAGGAAAGACTTCCTGGTTGTAAGACTTGGCTGACAGAGCCTTATTTTAACAACAAGAACCTCTTAGAGATTCTGTGAAATGTAAGTAAAATCTACTTTGTTCAAAAGTGAGTCCAGATTTAGGCATTTATTTGATGTTAATGGAAAATTATAGTATTACGCTGACAGCTATGTACAAGAGATAGCTAATTTGCTAACATTACCTCTGAGGATAAAATGCAGGGTTAGATATAACGTCTAATCGCGCTATTGTATAGACTGTTTCACACTCAATTAAATGTGTTACAAAATCACAACTTTTCAGCGCTGTCATAATTAGATGTTATATTATTAGTTATAGAGCTGTTAAACTTTGATTACGTGCCGCCGGTAAGTAAGTAATTGCGTTGGATCACTTTTTCGCAGGAAGTCCATTTATTTAATCTTAGCTTGTTTGCGAGGCTTTTCTACGGGTCCATTTGGAGGGTGTCCTTTTGGCAAGCGCGTTCGTCCGCTAGTGACAAGGGGCTTTTCCTAAAGGCCTTTTTGAACAACGCTAATAATGTAGGTTACCTAAATATGTTTTATTTGACCGGTTTAACTCAGGTGATCTCTAATATACGAGTGTCTTTTATTTTCATTATTTTAAAAAACTGCTTTAAGGAAACAATATAATTTTGTTATTTCGATATAGAAAGGCGTATGCAGTCAACATATAGATAGCTGCCGGAAAATAAAATTAAAACAATAAACCAGTGTCTTAGCTGGTATTGATCTAATATTTTACCGGACGGTGATAACTGAGTCAAAATTATTCTGTTTCTACTGTTATCTGTCACTTTTCTAGGTAGTGACTTTACTAACGCAGTTGACGCTGATTTCCAAGCTATTGCAGTGGTTTAAAATTCACACCATACTACGACGTTGCATAATTACTTTTAAATGCTCTCTTGTATCGTGTCTCGTTTGTATTTTGAGTGGCTGTCCACGTTTTCCGGTTTAGAAGTTTATTTGAGAAAGTCTTTTAGTGCATTGGATGGCAGAGCGTCAACGTAGATTCAGCAACGTTTATTCTGCTGTCAAATAGAACTCACCTGTTGGATGGGCAACATTTAAACTGACTGTTATTTGGTATTCGAATTGAGTCAAATCTGATCATCCCTGTGAAAGCTCTTTACCCAGGTGATTCAATAGCTTATGACTTGCGCATGGCAAATCGGTACAGTATATATGGTATATATGTGTATATATATGTAAAAGTTCTAAACTAAAAACAGTTCCACGTTTAATACATTGATGGAATGAAGTTTTACCCTTTTAGCAGAGCATGGGTACTACGCTGGTGCAAATCCGTTTTAGAAAAAATGCTGAGGGAAAATCCTAGTGACAACTCAGAGGAATTTTAAAGATTGAATTCCTTTTACGATTCAGCTGCTGCTGCTGAGAGCAGTTCCACTTCCTCCCTGGTTTACACTGCTCTTTTACTCCAGGTTTTGTCTTAAATATTCAATCAATAGTAATGGATCAATATATTTTATCGTTTATAAAATCTCCTGTGTCATGTGTGCAGACATTTTGCTGAAGGAACATGACATGGTAACCAGGCATGGTGGTCATTTGGTCCTTGTTCCAAAGCTCTCTGACTAGTGATATGTCATGTGGTACTGTTTATGCAGCACTAAGGCAATCAATAATACTGCTCGATTATGAATGATAATCAAAAAATATGTAAAATTTTATTTTTCAAAAAAATACATGTTTGTGTAGTGATTTATTTTATTCTATTCTTTAGCCCTTTGATAACTTTGCAGAGGATGTTGCAAACTCTTGCCAACTCATCCATTTACCATTGCACTTTAGACTTTAAAGTGAAATCTTAGTTTTCCTGATAGCATTGTCTAGCTCAGTTATAAATGTGTGACGAGACTGAGGCAAGATAATTTTCCTGTTAGCAATGTGCATCATTGCAAAGCTCAATCATGAATTAATGACTAGATTTAGGTAAGAGACTTCATAAAATCATTGTATGTAAAGTAGTGTATTAAATGAAGTGGAGGCTATTAAGTCAGTTCAATACTGATTATGTCAGATCAACCTTTATCTGAATGACTATTAATATCCGTCATTAAGGGAACCTCTTGTTGTTTATGTTTCAGTGTTAAATAAAATGCAAAATTGTATGAAACAATGTAGGTTTATGTTGTTTCTGGCATTTATACGCATTTATAAAAATAAACATAATAATTTTTTGGGAGTCCGATGCCAACAAATAATATTTATTTGTCTGAGCAAATTTAGTGGAGTGCTGTTCCAAGGGTTCAAATGACTGTGCCTTCATGTACGTCAGTACCTGTACTCGTCTGTCTCCGTCTCTGCTACACGCCCTGTAGCGCGTGCCATCTCTGTGCTACTTGCCCTGTAGCGCGTGCCGTCTCTGTGCTACTTGCCCTGTAGCGCGTGCCGTCTCTGTGCTACTTGCCCTGTAGCGCGTGCCGTCTCTGTTCTACTTGCCCTGTAGCGCGTGCCGCCTCTGTGCTACGCGCCCTGTAGCGCGTGCCGCCTCTGTGCTACGCTCCCTGTAGCGCGTGCCGCCTCTGTGCTACATGACCTACAGCACATACCGTTTTCCCGCAGCTGTTGGACGAGGGCGGGGAGCGCCATGAACGGGCAGCTGGACCTGAGCGGGAAGCTAATCATCAAGGCCCAACTGGGCGATGACATCCGTCGCATCCCCATCCACAATGAGGACATCACCTACGACGAGCTGCTGCTGATGATGCAGCGCGTCTTCCGGGGGAAGCTTCAGAGCTCCGACGAGGTCACCATCAAGTACAAGGACGAAGGTGGGTGTGAAACCACTCCGCACTCTGAAGGTGAGGCAGCAAACGGTAGGGAGTAGGAACGGGCTGGTTTGAAGCTATCGAGATGAACACGGGGTTCTTGGTAAAAGGGGCTTGAATGATATGGCTTCAGAACTACTATCAGATATTTAGAGCATGCAGTTTGGTGCTTGTCAACACCTACCCTTTGTGTTATTGCTATATTGTTAAGGTGTAATTGCATTCTATTCCCGGCGATACTGTTTTGGAGTAAAAAAGTCTCTTTTTTACATGCCGGTTAAACATTAGAAATGACTTTTTAGTACAAGATTTCTTTTTTTCTTAAAAATTGCGTTTTTGAAGGTGCAGAAGCGTGCTACTTGGCACAGGGGAGTTGTTAAACAACCTGGTACATGCGGATTTTCCTTCTGTTGAGGTGTTAATGCGATTTCTTTTACATCAAATTATGAAAAAGCTCTCTACTTGGTATCACGTGATCAAAACTAACACTGAAACTCTGAAAATGGAATTGATTTTCACAGATTAGTGAACAGATCTTAATTGTAATTGTTACCATCATGCTACCATAGTTATTTATGACTATTTCTTTAAAATTGACTTTTTTCTTTTTTGAGGCTTGACGCCTGGAACCAGTTAGAATCATTTTGTGGTTGCCTGTTGTTTTTGTAGTTGGACACTATATCGAAAAACATCGCCAAACTTTTAATGACCCAGCATTTCTGGGAAACTTCATACGTTTTTAAAATGTATTTATTATGTTGATCGGAAATATAAAGTGCAGTAATGAAAATGCAGTAGAGAAAGGAGATCCCCTCACCTTTGATAAATTAGATGTTTGTGTATTGCATGTTGGTGGCGTTGTTTGCTGCATCCAGGTTCTGGTGAGCGCGTAATGGCCCCAGAGGCTAAAAGGCGAAGGGAGGAGGTGACATAAATAAGAAGACTGAACGGCGAGTCAGGCTAGCGGGAGGAATTTCTCTAGGTGTGACCGTTCCTGTATTTCCCCTTTTGTTTATTCCTAAACCTTTCTCTGCAGATGATGACCTCATCACCATTTTTGACAGCTCTGACCTCTCCTTTGCCATCCAGTGCAGCAGGATACTCAAGCTCACGCTGTTCGGTAAGACCCATACTCCAAATGCTCCCGCAATGCTTCAACACATCACTAGAGGGTGGTCATGCTCCACTGTGCAGTACCGTGGTTGTAATTGACACTGCTGTTACCTCATGTCAGGAGGTTACAGTCAAGAGTTGTGCAAAACTTGAAAAAAAAGGGTAATCCATTGTCTATTTAAGTATGTTTTGTCACTTCCTAGTAGAAGGCTATTCATTTTCTTTTGATTTTTATCTTACTTAACTGATTGCTAGTAATCATGTGGTGTTTTGTGAGATAGGCCGTTTTATTAGGGGCCGATGTGTCAGTGGGTGCTGAACATACAAACTGTCAGATTTTTTGTTTCCTGGCGGTTGGTTGATTATGACCAACTGTTGGTAAAATACTTCATATCATTCAGACCCTTTAATTTCTCTGCTAAATTGTAAATATTTTTGGTGATGTGTGTCAGGAAGACATTTCCCTTAAAAATAGACAATGGCCATTGATTTTAGCATTGGTTTTTGAGGCATAGTTGTTTTCCATCATTGTCCTTCTGTCAACTTTTCCAGCAATACTTCAACATTTGACACAGAACCGTAAATCAGAGTTATGTACTTCTCTGTGAGTCACAATGGCACAGCGCTGACCTCGTATCGATGCACTGAGGGGGATTCCTCTTCATTTTTTCAATTTCCCTGCATTACAATCCATCACACTGACTGAGCAGGGGGACCCTGTGGTTGGCTCCATTTGGGGCTGCGATTGCCCAGCAGATGCGCATCTCATAGCCCAGAGGGGATGGAAAGCGTTCCTTTCTTCTCACTGAGCTTGAGGTTTTATCATGGAGCTATATCAACACTGGTTCCCGTAAAAGCAGTTTGTTTACCGTAAAGCCGTAAAAACTTGTGTATATCAGGCAATGGTAATTAGTGCGCATGCAGATGGTTTAAAAAATTAATCAGCGTTGTTGTCCTTTGAGCCATGGCTCAGTAGTGACCACCACATCCCTGTTTCATCTAATTGTATCAGTTTTTCTCAGGCAGGCTGTCTATTGTAGTCCATTTACAAAAGGAGGAACTGCAAACTGAAGGGAGGAGGAACTGCAAACTGAAGGTAGTGTTATTCAGCCCAGATTGAGAAGAGATCTATGGTCAATGTGCTGCAGTCTGCAGTAATTATTTCACTGTCCTTTATATGTGGTTCTGGTTAAAATGTAGAAAAGTTATGGGTAGAGACACTGAGGGGGTTCTAGGGGTCAAAAGTCCATGGTAATTGGGGCTCCCCAAGACAGTTTCCTTGATGGTCCATACTGTGTATGGAAGACACTCGCCATAAAACCATCAATACTTATCACAGCCGGGAAGTATACAGCAAGGGTATGTATGTTAGTTTTAGGTTCGAGAACTGCCTGTTCTTCCTGAGCCAATGGACAAAAAGGTGGATTGTCCACTGGTATTAGTCAGACAGCTCCTGCTCAAATTTGTGAGGTAGCTCAGTTTTTTTTTTCAACAGCAGGGGACCCGATTCCGTGTGTGATCATTTAAGCTCCCACTCGGATGGTTGTAGATGATGGTTGACGCACTGTCCCAAACATTTAGTGCAACGCACAGCAGAGTGGTGAGTTATTATAGCCTTAAAACTTGCGTCGTCAAAACTCCTTTCTGACAGCAGAAGCGGTTAGCTTGTTGGGCTAAAGACCGAAGTCCCTAGCTGGAGAAACGAATCATACTGTTGTTTTGGACTTCACTGTCTGTAGCGAGCTCCACTGTACATGCACGTTTGGAACACTTGCATTTGAATTTAGCTATGTAGGTCAGCATATGTACGCAAGACGGCATTGAATCGAAAGACCCTCCTTACAAATGCCTGCTGCACATGTTTGGCGGATGTTTGAGGAATTTCCCAGCGTTTCTAATGTTTACGTTCACTTTCACCTCCTTTGGTGCGGGAGTCTGGCCGGCCCGCTTTGCAGCGCGCTCAGATACGCTGGGCTTTCTTTGGACACACGCCTATGCTTCCACGTAAATCCTGTTTAAATTTGAGAGATTAATGCGCTCAAGATGTAAAAGTTAGCTTTCGATAGCAAACTTTTCTATAAAAAGAGTCTTTGAATGCTGTAAAACCCGTATGGTATTTATATCCCGCAGGCTGTGATGTATTCAAGGAAGACGTTTTGATTGAAATGGGACTGAGGAGCAAACAGCTTCTTAATGGCTGTGATTTGTATGCCCTCTTATGTGCTGGGAAGAGACCTGGCTTTCAAACTATGCATTATGCTTCAGTGCATGTTATGGGACAGTGCCCCTGTCACAAACAGTGTGTGGACGACAAATGATCATAGACATCAAGGAGAAATGGGTTATGCTATGAACAGATCCTCATGGCCTTGTGAATGGCGTCTGGCCCAGCTTGCAGCGTGAGTTTGCCATTTTTGACGGGAACTGGATTCAAAATCCTGGCACAGCCCATCGCTCTAGCCCAGGCAGAGGCTGCAGGGTGACATAGCGCGCACACGGATTCCCAGAGTGAATGTACGTTTTCTGAGCCTCTCTCAGTCTCCACGTCCCCGACACGCCACCCAGCTTCTTCCTGCTTATATCCCTGGTATAAGGTGACTGCTTTCTCTTGCTCAGGTACGGAGAGTCTCAGAAATGGGGTTGGCTGCCTGTGGGCTCTGATTTAATGGCCTTACACCGGCCTTGCGGTGGAAATATAAAAGACGAATGTCTCTCAATGAGAATCCCTGCTTGTTTTCATATGTCTAACTGCATTATTTAATTCCACTTTGGAGAGTTATTGGAAGTCGTCGAAATGATTGCTGGTTCTTCCTGGCATTAAAGCCCTAGCGCCTGTCTCCAAGGCGTGGAAACAAAGCAGTGCAGAATCCATCATGCACGGCAAGACCCTTAAGGTATTAACAGCCCTGCAATAAATTTAAAAATCACAGATTTCTGAAAAATAGGGCCATTTTCAATTATCCAACTTAGTTTCCCCCGATATGCGTAGATTGTTAAAATGCAAATCTCTGGGTTGTCGGTCTGCCTTGCCTCCTTTAGGGGGCCTTGATGAAATGTTCATGACCCGCTTAACCCTCTCCACGTACGTTAGGTAGAGGAGAGGATGACAGGCCATGGTCTGGATCAACAGCGCCACGGTCTACAGCCTGTTCCAGATGCCTTGAGCTTTTGCAGGCTAGTAGCCTTGGGTATCCAAAGCTTCATCATTTAACGATATCCCCCACAGACCCACTCAGGAAGAATGCATAACTAGATGGTTAGACAGACTGATCGACTGGGTGGTGTTTTTCACAGTCCGAATCAGATTTAGCCATTAAATGAGAGTTCTTCTGCAGGTGCCTCTGCAGCACTGAAAATGCCTTTAATCTGACACGGGCTGTTTTTGCAACTAATTGATCTTTGTCTCTAATTGATCGTACTCTCAGAAGGGAGCGCAGGTCTTCTATCAGACGCGCAGGGCACGCATACAGAAGGGGTTAAAAATGAAACGGCCGTTTTTTTACTTATTCAAACATTTGCCCAAATAAAAATGTGAAAAGAGAGGTGCCCCTAAACATTGTAAGATTAGTTTTTTTGGCAATACAATTCCAATCGGGATACTGCTGTCTGTCGAGCAGGTAATGGTGTTTAGGGATTAAAAAAATACATTTAAAAAAACCTGGAATGGGAAAAATAGGGCTCCAATTGTCAAGTTGTTACTTATTTATTTCCATATGGAGAACCTTGTGATTTCACAGTCTGGAAAGCCAAATCAAGCAGGAAAGGAGGGCCAGGTTTCAGTCAGGTGGAGGCACGATGTCCCTAATGAGGGGATAAAATGCAGTTTTACACAATCTCCTCCATATTTGCCAAATTTGTACCATATTTCTTTCCATGAAGTAAACTCAAGCGAGTCCGCTTTAAGACATTCTCCTAGCCAGCGGCGGGGGGGGGGGGGGGGCGGGGGCGCGCGGGGGGGGGGGGGGGGGGGGGGGGGGGGGGGGGGGGGGGGGGGGGGGGGGGGGGGGGGGGGGGGGGG
>JAOYSI010002607.1:0-15896 GCA_025775065.1 Hiodon alosoides
ATGTTTTTGTCTTTCTGTGTGTGTGTGTGTGTGGGTTTGTGTGTGTGTGTGTGTGTGTGTTTGGGTGTGTCTGTGTGTACATGTGTTTGTATTTATTTGTGTGTGTGTGTGTGTGTGTGTCTGGTGTGGTTGTGTGTACATGTGTTTGTATTTATTTGTGTGTGTGTGTGTGTGTGTATGTGTGTGTGTGTCTGTGTGTGTGTATTTGTGTGTGTGTCTGGTGTGTATGTGTGTACATGTGTTTGCATTTATTTGTGTGTGTGTGTGTGTGTGTGTGTGTGTGTGTATGTGTATGTGTGTGTGTCTGTGTGTCTGTGTGTGTGTGTACATGTGCTGGAGCCTCACTGTTTGCCCACCCCCTGCCTTCCCCTACAGTGGACCAGAGACAGGTGGGAGGTGAACGGTGTAGCCGAACCCCACCTGCCCAACCGCTTCTTCATCCACCCGGATTCACCGGCCCTCGGAGAGAAATGGATGCAATACCCGGTGTCCTTCCACAAGCTCAAGCTCACCAACAATACCCTCAACACCAGCGGCCTGGTAAGGTGCCAGAGCCCAGATCCCCCCTTGAATAACTCACTGGAGTTTTAAACACAGACAAACGCTGAGGCCTGTGTCAAATAGAAAACTAATGTACCGTAGATCATTAACCACTCTCTGCGACACGGTGTTTTGGAACAACCAGTCCAAAGTAGTTCTCTGATGCATCCTGTGTCCACATTAATTCATACCGTATGAGTGTGGGAATTTAAGGTAAGGGTTAAATACTGTTAGCTGAGGGTCATGCTATAATGTTTGTTCAGAAAAGATTCAGTGTGGGATTAAATCTACGTCAGAGCGATGTGCAGCAGTGGCTACAGTGCGATGACAAACACTGGTAACAGAATTCAGGGGTTGTTAAACTGTACCACTTGTTCATAGCCCCCTGACTCGGGACAGGGAGAGCTTGCACAATGAAATGGCATCTCTTGGAAGTATGCACCTTTGATGTTGCACTCTACGCAGGATAGAGGTGCTGCTTGGGGGAAATGTAGCTGCATTTAATTATATTTCATATTTTCATAGTTTCCCATTTTATATACACCTGGGAATTTACCAATGGACCTTACTCGAAGGTGCAGCAACGAGTATCCCTCATTGGTTTGGGAATCTTCAGCCTGGCAGTTTCAAGTCCAATACCCCCGGGCTTAGTTTGCTGCTAGTATTCCATTGCCCAAGATAATATGCGGTCCGTAAAGACAGCCCTTGAGCTCTGTTGTGACTACAGGCCCAACACGGGGCTCACGGTGGCAGTGCAAAGCACTCACAGCCCTCCCTTCTGTCCCTTTGCCAGGTGATCCTCCACTCCATGCACAAGTATCAGCCCCGCCTGCATGTACTCCAGTCTCCAGACCCCTGCAGCCTGCCCGGTGGAAGCTACATGCGCCACACTTTCCCAGAGGCTGCTTTCATTGCAGTGACTGCCTACCAGAACTCCGAGGTACCGCTGCTCAGCACGTCGACATGTGAACACCCCCACTTCCCTGCCTCTTCGCAGAATCGCCAGGAATGATGAAATGCAGAACTGAAGTATGGAGGATTAAGGGTTTATATGACACTAGAAACCCACCAGGGACTGACAGAAAAGAGATTGGTGCTTTGGAAATGTATTTGCTGTGTCGGTAATATGATGGGCGTTAGCCGTACGTTGTGATTCTGTTGTCTGTACTGCTCTCTAGTGGCCAAACACTGGCTATATATGTGATCTTTTCAACCATTGACAAGGTGCTTTCCATTATTTTGCAGATTACAAAACTCAAAATAGACAACAACCCATTTGCCAAAGGCTTTCGTGACCATGGGTTAAATAGCAAAAGGTACGAGACAGATGTAAATTAAACAAATTTCTGCATCGGTGAATAAAGGTTTAAATGAATGAGCTACATAGTGCCACGTGGAATCTTTGTAGTTAACGCAGAGTGATGTTTTGAGCACATGGGGGCATTAGTTCAGTTTAATCAAATTGCAAATACTGAGTAATGTTTTGTGTGTGTCATTGACATACTGCACAGGCACAGAGAAAAGGAGGTCCAGGGCCCTTGCAAACGACCAGTGGAATGTCTACCCACCCTGGCATCAAGAAGTCCAACCGGTAATATTAATCTGCTGTGGTCTTACTCTGTAAGCCGGCATTTGGTCGATCCTCAGATGGATCCTTAATCAAGGCTGGCTGTAAAGTTAGTGAAGCCATGGTGAGGATATTCTGGAATGAAGAGACTTCTTAAATTCATCCCTCTGGGGAACTTGCAGTGTTGTTGAACTCATGAGAGCACCATTTCAGCCTGAACCAATACCTTTGAGAGCTGGATACTGGAAAAACTGACCTTTGGGGGGAGATTCTACACTGTTTGGTCGTTTTCAGATTTAACCAAACTCTTTTCCAAAAAGGGGTGGTGTCCTGGCTTAATTTTAAACCAATTTCTTTCACTCACGCCTCTTAATCATCTCCCGGTTTGTTATTTTATAGAAGGCCATATACGCCCAAGCATTTTGGTCCTATCTGGCACAAAATGGCCTAGATGGGTGTTGAATTACAGCTGAGCTGGTGTACAGCATGTAAAGCTCTGTGAAGCATTTTGATGAGGTGTGGTGAAAAGAGCTGGAAATGTACAACGAATAGGTTCATTTTTAAATGTTTTTTTCAGCAATCAGGAAAGTGGACACTGTTGATGATGGAGCAGACTTTACAGTCTCCAGTTCAGTGGACTCCCAGTGCTCTGTGCCGGAGTGCAGGGGAGACGGTGGTGTGGAACCCAACCCCTTCATATCAGCATTCATGAACAGGATCCCAGGCTCAGGTGCACCCAGTGGCCAAGAGGGCTGGGTGGAGGGTCTCAAGTTCTCCAATATTCACCACACGCCTAACACCAGACAATATTCGAGGTAGGAAATTTACTTCAACTTGACAGTACAGATCTGAGGTTTCCCAATGTAATTGGGTTCTATCACAGGCCAGTAGACTGTTATGTCACCGTTATGTAAACCTATATTCTTTTTTCGTCTTTCGTTTCAGTTCTGGCCATTACGAAGCCCATCCTTCCTGCCTTCCGAATATGGCTATGCCCCTCTCCAGGCACCCTGCATCGGGCCAGTCCTTCTCAGAGAGCGTGGGGTGTGAAAGCTTCACACAGCCACTTTTGGGTCTGCATTCCCGGTGTAGCAGGCCCGTGGAGCGGCAGCGGTGCCCTATCACTCACACTGCAGCTCTCGCCAGCGGACTAGAGCGCGCAGTTCTGCCCCATCCAGAGTCAGAGTGGCCTCTCCTTCTACCCCCGAAGGTCAGTAGGGTCCAGCTCCCTGAAAGCCTGGCTTTGTCCTCTGACCCTGGCAGCCCGCGCCCACTGGCCGACATCCTGAACGTGACCCGAGGCAGACGGCAGGCGATAACAGGTATCCCGGGGAAGTCTCCTCAGGGTCAGGCTGCATGGCCGCCACTAAGACCGGGCAAAGACACCCAGGCACATTCTTACCATCCGCACCAGGAACCAGTCAGCGAATACCTGCCGTTTCAGGGCATGCTGGGATACCCAAACAGCGGCGAAGCAGCTGGTGCACAGGTGAGCGGTTGCCTGGTTGACCCCAGAATGCAACTGGCCTCTCTGGAGTACCCTTACAAAAACACTTGACTGTTCAAATGAGAAAGCTTGGAAATAAAGTCCCCCGAGGAGACGTGGGTGAAACAGAGAGCTCCAGGCTCGGGTCTTATTAAGACAAAGCGGGAGTGTCATGTTTGCTTTCCCAGCTGTAATAAGAGTGTCTGTCAATGAAGGGAAAGAGGAATCGAGAAAATCGTGGCTGTTCATATTTTTCAATATTGTGGAGACTGTAACATTGCCTAAATGTTGCCTATAATAATGTCTATAACATTGCCTAAATATATGATCAATCCACGTTGTTTTTTTATTTTTTTAAATTATGAAGCAATGGCCACAAGTTATTAACTGACTTTAATGGGTTAAGAAAGTGTAAATATAAAGGAAAGAAAGGTTTTCCCATTTTTCTGTGTGAATTTGTGTTTGCATTCTAAATTAAAGCAAAATGTTTAGATCGGTTTGTATCATTATGCCCGTCTGATTGGGACAAAATTTTGCAGGAATATGTAAAATTTTCTTTTGAAACTTTATTCAGTAAGAGGAGATAGAGATACTGTAGCAATAAAAACTAAGCACAACAATTTATTAAGCTATAAATTAAAAAGATAAAATGAAAACTGCCACGTGAGTGACACTTCAATAATGATATCCAGGTGGACCTTGTTTTCATGAAATAACTGTCAGGAGACTGGAATGTGGTGACAACGTTTATTACATTTTGTTGGGTAATATTCCAATACATTGGGATCCCACGGATTAATTTCACATCAGCGCATGCAGTATTTCCATGCAATTCCAGGACAATTCCGATACATAACAGTCTTCCTTAATCAAAATTCAAAACTGACACAGTGATATTTAAGAGCACTAGCAGACACAACTTTTAACACCCGCGACAGAAATATAGGCCTTACTTCATATCTTTCCTTTCCGAGATTCTTCTAAATTTCGAGTTTTCTTCTGTAACATTTCCCCCCACATGGGTATTTTATGTAATTCACAGAATGTCCAAATCCCATTCAAATCAATGAAACAGTTTGAACGAATAAATTATGAAGTTGGACACCAAACAACAGATCCAAATCATAACTTGAAATATAAAAGGACTGTTAAACAGTCCAATTGGTAGCTGTTGTTTTACTTCAGGTAAAATCTATGAACAGGCAAACTAAACCTATAATACAGTTTTAAATTTTATTCGACATCCTAATTCCACAATAATACAGTAAAAAAAATAATTAATGTGGTATACATATTAAAAACATGTAACAAAAGAATTTCAGGCCCCTTCTGTAATACAGACCCGTCTTCAAAATTCATACATTTTACGTTCCGTTTGTAGGTACCCAGAAGTGCTCCATTTCTCTCCAGAAATGTTTACAGAACTTGGTGGTTTATGGTCAAAGACTGCTGTACTCCAGAAGCGATCACATGTGATTTCAAAAAGATTATCACATGTTTCAAGGTCACCTGGTTCTGCATATCATGTTGAAACATTGACAATGACATAATCATAAAAAAGCTTCCAAGTGGTGAAAGTTATAATTTCTACCAAAATAATTCACAAGTAAAACATAGTGCACAAACTATGCTTCAAAGATGATGTATGCAAATAAAAAAATGGTACTTGGCGTGATGTGGCTTGCTTATAGTAACCCCTTAGTAGGTCAGCGGTTTGGGGTTCTCCAAACAATGAACAAGTATGAATATATAACAATGACCTGCCAAACCTACGCAACAACGAAACCCTACTTAAACAAACAATAAAAACACTTCGGACAAGGAACGTGGCAATGATGACATAACAATTTCTAGGATGATGTAACATTAGTTTTATGCTGAGATATGTTTACTTCAGTGTGAAAGTCCAATAACTCTGCTGAACATTAGAGCATAAATAAAAAACGACAGTATCAGTTCCCTGTTATCTGTTAAAACTAAAGGACTAAAACGGGGAAACCTTAAGGAAAACACTAAAGTAATTTAACACATCAGTTTTCACAATGACGTGACACTACACAAATCTAGATAACAAGACGGCAAAGGAGCAATATTTACTTTCACACAGCAACTTAAAAGGCATAAAACGTAGTTAACAACAGCTAGAAGGTAGATTTAAAACAGAGCTGTCTGAGAAAGAGGAGCCTGAATCAGACACCTATTTTATGCTCCCTTTAAGGCCAATTTATGTACTATGGCTTGAAGTGTGTATCTATATATGTATGTGTGTGTTTGTTTCTTTATACATACATCCACACAAACACACACACACACACACACACACACACACACACACACGCAGATACAAAGGCATACGTTGCCCTTTAAATATCATGTAGTGAGCTGATTCCAGTGGAAATTGTTGTGGCTGCTTGCTTCCTCAATCCACCAGCAGCATGTCACATCAGCCCCTCCCAGAGTCTCCCAATTCTATAGGTCATTTCACAGGCAAGGGGGACAGTGGGAATAAAAAACACGCACACCAGCAGGCCAGAAATGAGTGGAGCATTGTGAATTGGCCCCTTGAATTCTATAGCAATCTCTAGCGATTTGAGATGGGTAAAAGCTTGTCTGGTAGATTACCGTATTATCAGTTGTATGTGAACTGGCCATTGGTTCCCTGCAACTGCCCTTACCCAAGATTTGGCTAACTGCTTTGTCAACAGGCACGAATGGGTGGTGAATTCCTCCACAAGAGTTAATTTGTCAGCAGAGACACAAACGCTAGCGGAAGTCTGAACACAAACACAAGGTATGAAGGCCAGAAATGGCATGGGGGTGGGGGCTCATGAATGAACTAATAATCTCCCTCTACAGGACAAAGATGATTGTCATTTGAAAAAAAAATTAAATATTTATAAAAGAATAAAAAGTTATTTTCTATCAAGGCTGAAACTACAGCTAAATTCTACGCTTGTCAGTTTGATCTCCGGAGCTGGACAGCCGTGCCAGTTCTCTACATGTAACAGAAGAATTCACTTTCAGGAAAAAAACATGTAATAAAAGATTGGTTATGTCAAATCAAAACAAAAATGGACGAGACACATGTACAGGGTCGGAAAACAGGCATCTAAGTTTGGGGGAAGATAAAGCGCAGAGGATAAAGCTTTGTGTAAACTCCTTGTAGGCACATCCTTCGAAAACACCACACGTGCACTACTAATAACATCCGACTTATAATGGATGTTATTTTATTCCTGTTTAAATCGTTTTAATGATTATCAAAAAATAATGAAATCAACATTGAAAGCAGAGGTGTTACATGCAGATTTTCTGGTCCTATCAAATTAAGGCACCAGAGGTCTAAGAAAAATTCACTCGTCTGTTGTAAAAACTCCCAATTTCACGTGTTTTTGTTGAAAGGCAGTCAATGTGATATGAGTGCATAAAACATACATATTTCAGTAAAGCAGATCAATTTCTTTCATGCTTGAGGATTTGTCATTTTCTGCAGTAAGGGTAGCTGTTAAAGAATAAGAGGACAATCGTCAGTTTTGGACAAAGAAACACAACAGAGGCATCATCAATTTCTATATAAACACAAACTTATTTGCCGCTGGAAATAATTAACATGCACACTGAACAGATGAATACTGAACAAATATGATCAAAGCCCTCTTAGGAGATTAATTACTTTACTTTCAATGATTAACCAAACAAGACCGGTATGTGTATGTGTGTATACGTGTGTGTTACATTATTAAATAAAAAGACTATTATGTGTATGTGTGTATACCAGTGTGTTACATTATTACATTTTTTTTTTTTTGTAAGAAGACACTCTTATTCCAGGGTGATTTACGTTGCTTACAATGAAAGGTATTACGCATTTATGCAAATTGTTATTTACTGATCCAATTATCAATCAATCAATCAGTCAATCAATCAATTTTATTTTTATACAGCGCTTTTCACATGTTGCCATGTCATAAAGACGCTTTACATAGAAATTTTTTTGTTTATGCAACTTTATTAAGGGTGCAGCAATAGATCATCCTTTTGAGATTTGGATGAGTAACCATCTCGCCCAAAAAGCACTTGTGCGTGCTTGGTTTGAGTCTCTGAGAGTGAGTTTACATCAGTCTCTAATGCCTTGCCCTGCGTTCCTGAGCCCCCCCTCACCTTGGACAGGTCCACTCCGGTCAGAGCATTGACGGACACGGGCAGCTCCGCCAGCAGGCGGTTCACCTCCCCGGTCACACGGTTGCTGTCACCGCTCAGGATGACGATCTCGTTGGTCCGGGCCAGAGGAGCCGCCACCTTGGCAGCGATCTTTACAAACACAA
Source organism: Hiodon alosoides (assembly GCA_025775065.1). Classification (NCBI taxonomy): domain Eukaryota; kingdom Metazoa; phylum Chordata; class Actinopteri; order Hiodontiformes; family Hiodontidae; genus Hiodon; species Hiodon alosoides. Next base: position 7,919 of record JAOYSI010002607.1, read on the forward strand.
CAGCAGGTATAAACCTCACTTGGTGCAGAAGCATTCTGGTAGCATTAATTATCTGACCATCCTGAAACTCAAAACTTAAAAGCCAGTCGAAGAATACAGCCCTATAATAATTTCCACATAATTACTACTTAATAAGCTATAAAGTTTAAAAGAAAATACTTACTGTGACTTAGTATGAGGCTATTAGTTTGAAACATATGTCTTCTTTCAATTGCCACTAACGTTTTCTCACTTCACAATAGACAATTTTATTTATACAACCTGCGCCCCCTGCAGTCTTTACACACGCACCTTTGGCAGAGCCTCCAGGACGAGAGCGGTCTTGGCTGCCTCTCCGTAATGCTGGTAGGCCTCTGCTTTCAGCCTCATCTTCTCAGCCTCAGCTTTCCCCACTGCCTCGATGGAGGAAGCCTCTGCCTCACCTATCCGCCGGATCTTCTCTGCCTCAGCTTGGGACGTCAGCACCTTCTTGGTTCTGTTGAGGTCGAGCGAAGAAACAGGCCATTAGACCATTTAATGCTGCTTTTCAATCTTTCACTCATCTGCCATGTTGTTAAAATGGTGTTACCTGAGAACATAACCAAACCCTTTGCCCGCCTGCATGCCCCCCTCCCCAACACACACACACACAGGTCTAAAATCTGTTGATCGAGATAAGGCATTTAATGGAATGGCTCATAGGTACCTTTTTTAACATTTTAAAGTTAGCTTTGGAGTAGGGTGTGGGAGGCACTGTGTGGGGTCAGGCAGGGGAACTTACTTCTGTCCCTCAGCAATCTGCTGCATCTTGTAGGCCTCGGCTTCGGCAGGCCTCTTGACGGTGGCGATGAGCTCCTTCTCCGTCCTGGCAATCTCCTTCTCCTCAATGGTGATCAGCTTCTTCCTCTGGACCACCTCAATCTCAATCTCCTCCATGCAGATCTTCTGTTGCTCCTTGGCAGCCTGCAGCTCGTATGCCAGCTGGGCCTCCGCTTTCTATTACAGGGAGGAAGAGCAGGAAAGTGCAGTCAGGGACACGTGAACTGCTAATCAAAACCCAGAGATGAATGGTGCTTTTAAAAAAAATTCAAAAACAAGTTTTATCATATATATATAAAAATATATATATAAAAGGTTACTGCTTGTGTGTAGAAGTTACATATTCATAATTTTTTGAAGACTGATTACAAAAGAATGTACTGAACCACTTTTTCTTTCCCTAGCTGTTGTGCGATACCTTGGTGTTAACTTCTTGGTTGAAAGCAGCCTTCTGCATTTCCAGTTCACGTTTGGAATCAGCCATTTTGGCATCAGCCTTGAACTTCACATCCATCATTTCTTTCTTACACTCAGCTTCCTTAAGAGAGAAACATCAAAAACTAAACCTCACAACACCGCACAACAAGCAGATAGAGTAATGTGGCAAGCTGCTAGTTTCACAGTGCTTTGATTAGTAGATGCTTTTCATTCAGGACCCATTTTATTTCTGACGGAATACAGGTAAAGGGTGACAGAAAACACATTTTTAAAGTTCTTGGGACTTTCTATAGAAACCATTAACAAACCTGAAACAAATACTCTAATGCTCCTGTTGCGTTGCCTGTAACAATGCTCTTTGAACGAAGGGATTTTGAAACAAGGGAAAGTTTTTCTGAATTCTCCACGGCGCTCCTACCCTGATTCCTGCATCCCTCTCTGCCTCGGCCACGCCGATGTCCGCGTCTCTTTGCACAGCTGCCGTCTGAGTCTTCCCCAGGGAGCTCAGGTAGTCCACTTTGTCGTAGACGTCCTGTCAAGACAAGCCACAAAGCCTGAGATGTCAAGACAAGCCACAAAGCCTGAGATGTCAAGACCAGCCACAAAGCCTGAGATGTCAAGACAAGCCACAAAGCCTGAGATGTCAAGACCAGCCACAAAGCCTGAGAAAGTCGCTCACAAATGGCAAGTCCCATCTCCACGTCTCTAACAACGCAAGCTGCCCGGCTCACCTTAATGGTGAAGCTGAGGATCTCGATGCCCATGCGGCCCACGTCTGGAGCTGCAACCTCCCGCACCAGCCTAGCAAACTGGTCTCTGTCCTGGTAGATCTGCTCTACCGTCAGGGTGCCTAGACACAGACGCAGCAGATAAAGGCTAAAGCGACATTCAGGCAGTCTACAAGACACTCCCTAGCCATGCTGAGTCCCTAGCAAGCCTGAGATTGTGAGCTTCAAGTTTATGTTGAAAATGCTGGAAACAGCCGCCAAAAAATTCTACTATATCTACTATTTCTATTGAGATCTACTCACCCAAGATTGAGCGTAAATGTCCCTCTAAAGTTTGCAAAACAACACTTTTTATTTCCAGCACAGATTTCCCCAGAAACTGCTCACAGGCCACTGCCAGAAGCTCGTTCTCAGTCATGACTTTGACCTGGTTAGAGGAAAAAGCTAGCGTTAGAGGGCGGATTCTGCCAACTCAATGCCAACAGCAAGCCTGGCAGTTTTCCTAGCCAGCATTTAAACTTTTTTTTTTTTTAAAACATAAAATGCTTTGTTTGAACAGTCAAAATTTGAAATAGAACATTTTAATAGTGTTTTCTGTGGTTGTATACATGGCAAATGTACAATGTAATATGTTAACGATTAATGTTTTCAGTTGTCACAATGACAATGCAATCTCTGCCCCATATGGCCATTCTGTATTTAAATGCCCACTGCACAAATACCTAAAGCACAAATATATCTTTGTGACAACTGTAAGACAATTCAGTTATGAATACATTAAAAACTCAGAGGCATAAAACAAACTGTTCAATGTGGGAAGTTCTGGAGAAGGATTAGCACAGCAGAGTATACAGTATACAAGTCATCCCCACAGCTGTATGAACAGGTTTCTGGCCGGCTAGAAGTGGCCTCAGTACACTAACTCTAAACTAATGACTAGAGTTAGTCTGTGAGAGCCTTTCGGTTACCATCTAACAGCTAGGGAAACTCCCACTAGCAAACAAAGTGGATGCTTTAAAAATAGGTAGCCAGAATGCTGATAAAAGTGCAGTATGTTGACAACTACAGCGCTACTGTAGCTGTAGCTAGATAAAGCTGAGGTTAGTATTAACAAGTAAGTCTGTCATTCATTTAATAATGAACTTATAAGGTGCTTTATTAAGCTCTTGCCATATATAAAGACCAGCTTTCTGAGCGCTTTCTTGTTATAATGGCATCATTATAATCAGTAATTACTAGGGCATAGAGTCGTAGACACAGAACCCCCTCACTTATGTGTGCATTTCGTTTAAAAGGGCAGTAATAGGCAAACATTGGTTGTTTCATGTCATGTCCAGAGGCTTAAGATGGTAACCCTGACTCAGAGGGAATGTGTATTGTTGCCCGAGAGATGAGTTTGGGATACATCTTTTAAGTTGTTCATCCAAGAACTGGATGCCAAACTTCTAGATTCACCATGTCTGGATACGAAGATGGTAAGACATGATCGACTATTTTATTTATTTGTAAGTTAATGGTGCTGCCAACAACCAGTAAATGAAACTATTTGTTAGGGCTGATTACTGAACACAGAACTGCCGGACTAACATCACATAAGAATAGGAAAGCCCTGCGTCTACTTCATGATATAACACCTCCTTCATTTGGGCTCCGTTAATACTGTCCCCAGTACAATGCAAATGTACAACAACAAATACAGATTTGTCACAGTGTGCTTTGTTGTGAGCATAAGCTGCCTAAATAACCTTTGACTACCAAAGAATGTGAAGTAAAAATACATCTTAAAGCGAGATTTTTGTGACAACAAAAACCCACTTTTATCACACTGGTGCAGTTTTTGTCACAGCAGTGGTACACAACTCCAGCTCTGAATCAAAAGCCATGGTAAGAGGCTTTAATTCCAAATTAATTACAAAACAGGTTCACCTCCCCCCTTTTGAGGTCTTTCACCTGTAAATCCAGAAACTAGACTACATTTACACCGCATGGCCTGCCATGGAAAAGCTTGATAGTGAGGTAAGGGTTTTCATTTGTGAACCAGAACGTGAGGAGTTGTGCTCCCTGTTGTCAAAGGAAGACAATGAATTGACCATGGAGCAAAACTACACAACCATGCACTCAGGCTTTTCATTTGATGAGGGGGGTGGGGGTAGGGAACTGCACAATAAACAGCGGTGCTTCCAGAGCCAGCAGCAGTATGGACTTTAAGGTAAGCATGCCTGCATTTGTGTGGACCTCCCCAACCCCACCCCCACTCCCCCCTTTACAACAACAACAACAAATTTCAGGCATGCTCTGAAATAAAAGGCAAAAAAAAAAAATCAAATAAAGAAATTCAACAAAATCGCATATCAAGACTTTCCAAGTGACCTTTGCGTTGTTTCCTCAGTTTCCAATAAGGGGATTTTTTCATTCCTGAAAGTGGTACACTGCCCTTTGAGCGGGATGTTTCATTCGCAATAAATTAAAGTTTCTTCAACTATGCTTAACGAACAACAGAATATAATTCATGTTAGGCATTGCATCTTCTAAAATGTCTGGGGAATGAAAACACACATTTTGTGGTTTGTGGTTTTTTAAGGTTTGTGTATTTAAATTCCAAAAAGAAGTTAAAAGCATGGTCACCTACACACACCAAATGCCCAATGTGAACTTCTGGATATGAAAACAATGCGGTTGGCAGTTTCCTCAAAGAAATTCTCTTCTCTCCTTTCTCTGCAAAGGCATGCTTCAGGACGATGATGTGAAACTCTGAATAATCAGTACGCCCAGTCCACCACGCCATTAAAGTGGCTTATTCACGATCCATCGGTACAGAAACGTGAGCGCAAGCAGCATTCGGGCTGGTTCACCTGGGACTCCAGTGTCACTAACCAACGGCCGACAGGCCAGAACGGGCTCAGGTGCATGTATGAACCGCCACAGCTGCTCCTCAACCGTCTACACTGAGCTACTGTTAAAATGCTGGAAAAAACGCGAGACCTACTGGGCACTGTAGGGCACCTATCAAAACACAGGACGTCTGCAGGATTTACAGAATCTTATGTGATTGGAAAGCATTTCTAGGATTCTAAAGTCCTTGTAAGTACATTGTAAACCTTGGCACAGGAACAACAGAAAATGTAAGAAAGAGGCAAGAAACTGGTGAAATGAGCAGAGTACCACCCCAGACCTGTTCCAGCTCCTTCCCCATCAGTTCAGCTCTCAGCGGCAAATAAAATCATCTAAAACAAAGGGCATTGTGTCAAAAGTCTCTGTGTCGTTCCGAACATCCATGATTCCCAGCAAAAACTGATTATTTCCCAAATTTTGCTTGTCAATAGTCAGTGTTCTTTTAAAAAAAAAATTCTCACCATTAAGAAAATGGTTCGAAATTTTACAGTAAAAGCATAAAAACGTAAGACATTGCTTAACATTACTCATTAGTGGTGTGGAAACGCAGGGGGAGGCGGGAGAATAATGGACCTTCAGCACGGCTTGTGTCTCATTGCTATATCTTGGATATCTGGACATCGCTGGAGTTGTTGGTGGGGGACGGGGACGGGGGGCACACTGATCTGAAAAGAGGCATTCCCAGAAGGTGAGGATTTACCTGTGCCACCCCAGTGACAGTAATAGCTACCCCCTCCGCTGTCTCTACATCCTCACACTTGGGCTGCAGGGTCATTATCTCAAGGGTTATCCTGTGGGAAACGTAAAAGAATTGGCATGTTCTCGGTAAAGCAAATGAAAAAATAAATAAATAAATAAATAAAAAACTGGAAGTAAGAATACCAAAAAAAATTCACCACGAAAATGTGAAGGTCCCAGTGCCTTGATCATAAGCCGAATGACATGCTTTTCAAGATTTGAATCTTAATTTTTTAGAACCAATCGAAACCGCCAATCAAAAGCACAAACAATCGTGCTATGTGAATTTAGATAGTTCTGTTAGAATTCCGTCATTCTCTAAGCAGTCATAACAGGACCCATTGCCAAAGCACTCAGATGAGCCAAAGTGAGAGCTGCATTGCGAAGCCCAGAGAGGTTAGTGGCAGCTCTTCCCCTTGCTGCAGCAGGGAGACGGGGGGGAGAAGACATCAGAGAGGCACACAGTTAGACTCGTTTGTTTATTGCAGTTTGTGCCCCCCGCAACCCCAACCCGGGCATGTCCTTTAGCGGTTCATTACCTGAGCGACCCCTGTCACATCCAAGGGGACACCCTCCGAGGTTTCGATATTCTCGCAGCGACAGAGGATGGTCATAACCTCCAGAGACAGTCTATGCAGCAGTGGGTTGGAATAGGAGAGGCGGGACAGCAAGTCTTTGTTAGACACAATGAAAGGGCCGACCGTTGACAGTAAATAGGAACCAATTGGGACCTGCCGGTCCTGAAAGGCTTTTTCCATCGCAGGATTAGCCAACCAGATAAATCCTTTGTGGCCACTTTGATTAGTATCCTTTGCTTTTGTCTAGACCAATGACTACTCAGTCACCATCTATTTACAATTCGTTAAACTCCTACAATACAATTAGAATTGCCAGGTTAATCAGACAGGCAACCAAACCTACCCACTTCCACGAACTTGTGAACATTCTTACCACAATACCAAGACATTATCTGGGAATGTACCCAAAGGCCAAAATCCCTTAATCCTCTATTTAAAATTTAATGGTGGCAAACCAACGGGCAACAATGTTAGTGTTTATTGTTTGACATATGCCACATCTATTAACTATCAAAGCATGAATAAGTTGTGCATAAAAAACTATTCGTATTGAAAAATACTAGACTGTTTTAAAATGAATAACATTTTTAAATATTTTAATATATGGTGAATTCAAAATATCCTTGTCTCATACAAATGGAACATTTAAATATCTTTTATCCCTTTAAATTAATTAAAATAAGAATAAACAGTTTTTTTTTCACATTTATTATTACTGCACGGAATTTCAATCCAATTAGCATTGCTAAATGATGCAGACTTGAAACCAAGTTATATCATGGGCCTCGTTCAAACCCTTGTTCAAGCCTTCGTCCCATTTTGGTTCCTTTTTACTGGAAACGAATCCCCAAAGCAATTTAGCTGCCAAAGCCTAACTGCAAAACTTTTTTGAATTTTCACAGCATTGTATGATATTAAAGTGATATTAGAAAAGGCAAAATAAATGAAAGCCTCCCCATTTCCTGTCACAGTGACTTCCTGCTGATTGGGGTAATGGCACTGCCTCTCCGAACATCATTCCTCCAAGTAACGACGGCCGCTTCCTCTCAGTGAAGCAGGGCGCGCTGAATTTGATTAGGCCCGACGGGCTGCTATTGCCGTAGCCATCGCTGTGTTCAGAAGCACAGAGACTGATCGATGCCGATGCACTATGACTGAAGATAACAGTGAAGCTGTCGGATTGCTCTTAGGGCACTCGCTGTGCCTGTACATTTACAAAGGTACTAAACGACGCCATTCTGCCGCAGTCCATCCAACAGGTCACCAGCTGAAACACTGGTGTCTTTAACTGAGCGTTTTGCAAACAAAAGTAACATCTTGCATAAAAATATACAATCTTCTGGCTTACTTTCCACTGTAAGGCCCAGTGCTGTGATGTGCCAGTGCCTGTTTGGCTCCTGTCAGCCTTTGTGAAAAATTAGATCAATGCTTCGCTCCGTCTGTTTTTAATGGGATTACTGGGCTTTGTGTCAGAAGGAGGAGCTGGCACTACCCCCAATGCTCTCTGGATAATTTTCCAGATCTTTGGTGGTCAAGTTACATTACATAGTAGACAGTTGCAAGCAATACATGGACAGCCCAAGTAATCATTTGCATCAATGGAAACTGCCATTTGTTTAGCTGGTAGCTAATAAATGAATGAGTGGCCACATCACTGCTATACATTAAGTAGCCATATAAAAAGGCTAATTAAATAGTGCACCTAGTGCACTGCAAGCATTGAGGTTCATTAGTTATAAATATCAAGTACAGTTCTCCTGAATAAAAGATGAATGCAAAATATGTCAATTGGCCAAACATTTTATA
>JAOYSI010002608.1:0-23815 GCA_025775065.1 Hiodon alosoides
AGAGAGAGAGAGAGAGAGAGAGAGAGAGAGAGAGAGAGAGAGAGAGAGAGAGAGAGAGAGAGAGAGAGAGAAAGATCAGGGCATTATTGGGCATTATGGAACTTTAGGGACAAACAACATCATACACACCCACTTAATATATATTGAGAGTGATTTATTGGAGGCTGGGGTGAGAAGGAGAAGGAGCCAATCACAGACCTAGTGAAACGAAAAAGGCGAGATACAATCAGAGGAGAGAAAAGGAGAGATTGGACAAAAAAATAAACCAATACATTCCATTTAGAATAATACTGCATTTTTCTGTGAGAAAGAGAGCAGTGATCTCAGACTCAGATGAAAGAGTGACGGTTCTCCCAAGAGGGCGACGCAGAACAAAGAGACACAGCTCGCTCATCCAGAGATACCCCACCGCACGACCACTGAGAGGGAGGAAGGAGACAAGGTGCCAGCTAGACCTCCAGACTCCACAGGTGAGAGTCCAGGGGAAGATGTTGTCTGGTGGGTGAATAATTGGAAGAGTAGGAAAATGAGGACGAGAAGGGAAATGAATGGGGGGAAGAATAAGATTACCATGAGTCAGGGATGCTTTCAAAGGGAGAGATGAATTCATGTTGTGTGAAAGCTCTAACGTTCAGCAGCAATTCATTCTGAATTGAATAGAAAAATTATTAATTGAATGGAAATAAAGTTTTACTTTAACTTTATAGTGGAAATAAAGCAGGCATTTCTGTAATTACAGCATTACACATTCCTTTTAAATACCACGCTAATATTTCACAGTGAAAAAATGCTCAATCTGTCATGTCTTACAATAGAATAGTTATTAGTACTGCTATATCAGTAGGGATTACCCATTAGTTATGGATACCAGTGAAAAGGCAATGGTGGCAATATGACATGCTTGTTTCCTTTGGGTAGCCTGGAGTGCTTCTCAATGATAATTAACAGTAAAAATGTAATGTTGCGTGTTTCAGTGGCTCAGCCTGTTTGGTGCTGGGTATGGCTGTAAACGGGAGACGGGCACTGGAAGAGAAAGCTTTATTGGAGTGTACAAGTGCGAATGAATGGGACCTCCAGAATGAGGGGACATGGGGAGAGAGCGTATGTGGGACAAAACGGATGATATTTGGATGTTGCAAATGAGCGAGAGCAACACGAGGAGGACCGCTGAGTAATGAAGAGAGAGAGAGAGAGAAAAAGAAAGAATCGGGAGAAAAGCAGAAAATCACCATATTTAACCAGCCATGGAAGTAAATACAGTGAAACATTTGAATGTCAGCTTCAGTGTGATTTATGGTGCTGAATTATTTAAATAGACTTGGATTATGTTATAACTAGAGTGAGGGAATTTCCTGATCGAGATTGTAGTTTCCATTCCCAAAACAAGAGGTGTGTGAGTGTGTGTGTGTGTGTGTGTGTGGTGTGCGGTGTGTGTGTAGGGGGGGGGGGTCCTTTTCCAGTCTTCAAGCATTGGATGTCTGCTGGATTTTGATATACCCCAGCTCTTCGTTTTGGGGTGATCAATGCTTTGACATTAAAATAAATTAATCTAACGTTCCAGGTGAGAATCCGTTGTTGAAGCCTGAAACCTCCGGGAGGGGGGTTCCCGAGGACTAGAGTTGCCCACCCTTGCTCCACTTTGTAAAGCCTGCCAGGTAATTTCCCCACCCTTCATTAAAATTTCCCCCACCCACATTCCACTCGTATATCCCATCATTCCCAGTCAGCAAACAAGCTTAAGATTTTAACTGCTGCTGGAGGTTCGCACTGTTTTAATTGACTTAACTGTGCAGCTGGTGTCTACGCTTTCCGTTTGTCCGCACAGGAGCTGTTCACTGGGCCAAGACAATGCCGGTCTCTGTTTGGACGTGTGTGACCCTAAGCCTGGCTTTGACACAGAGGTGAGAATGGAAGAACAAGGGTGAGAAGCCAGAGGGCCTGTCACACGGAGAGCCCATTCCCAAGAACGCACTGGGCCCAACACAGCATGTCCATTCCCAGATGGAGAGCAAAAAACAATATTTATTACATTTTATGTTCAGCAGCTGTCTGATTCCACACTGATAAAATCTGTATGTAAATCATTCCCCCAGGATTCACTCCAGGTATCTGCTCTAATAATCGCCAGTACTAGACAGAAAGATACAAGTTGACAGGCAATTCTGCTTTCGTGTCAAATCATCAAAGACATTAAAGAGTTGGACTGAATGGAACTGAAATTTATATAAGTTCAAAACAATCTCCTCTTAAAACGATGCCTGTCTCGTCTTTCCCTACCTGTCAACCTCTCCTTCATTTAAAATCACTGTCCTTCCAGCTGTTTCTGTTTCAATGGAAGCCCATTTTCTGCTCAGTTTGGGGAATGGAATGACTCTCAGCTTCTGCCCACCATCCAGAAGTTGATGAAGGGATACAATCGCTACTTGAGACCCAACTTTAACAGTAACAATGCAGAGCACAGTGAAGGAAACGCACAGGCAGACACACTATAGACACACACACACTGGGGGAGAGCATATATTTCATAAAAGTTTACAGTTATTGTACATATGAATTTGTGTATGAAATGTATTCCACTGGGTCACAACACTGTCGTGTCGCAACAAGGTTTAAAAGTAATGCTATTAATCAGATTTAAAATAAAGCCAAATGAAGAGAGCTGAAGTATTTTGTGTAGTTTAAATAATAACTTGTAAATGTATTTCAAATTGACCGGTATTTGTGGGTTTTCTTCATTCGTTTTTTAAACCACAACACTAAATGTGCCATAGCCATTGCTGTGAAAGTGTTGAGTTATGGAATGACTGCTATTTAATGAGTTGCTTCGTTCCTTTCTTCTTTTCATCTCTCCAGTGGGTCCTGTGGAGATTGGGATGAGTCTGGATATAGCTAGCATCGATGCCATCTCTGAGATTAACATGATACCACCAGTTCTACAACATGGAGACCATGAAACAAACTGCCACACAGGCGCTAACAGATATATTCACAAGGCTGTGTTTCTATGCGATTACCACGACAGGACTATACGGCCACCATCTTCCTACGTCAGCGCTGGCAGGACTCCAGGCTGGTGTTTCCTGGGAGTGGGAGCTTGAGCATGGATGGGCGGCTGGTTTCCTTGCTCTGGATCCCGGATACCTTCATCCCCGACTCCAAGCGCTCCTTCTTGCATGACGTCACAGTGGAGAACCGACTCATCCGTATCTTCAGCAACGGCACGGTGCTCCACGGCCTCCGGTAAGCAGCAATTGGGGTCCAGCCTTGGGGTCCACCCGCTGGGGCGCCCTGCAGAATAGTGGAAAGGGCGGCCACTGTTTATCTTCCTCCTTCTCTCCACTCGTTCCAGCATCACAGCCACTATTGCCTGCAACATGGACCTGACCAAATACCCGATGGACAGACAAGTTTGCACCCTGCAGCTAGAGAGCTGTGAGTGCATTCTGTCACATGTATTTTCTCATCGCCTCAATAAGCAACCTCTTAACTATGATTTAGCCCCAACAACCACGCACCTTAATATATAGGCAATGTATAATTAAAGCGCTGAGTGACTACTACAATGCACATGCCCACCTTTCTTTATATTATTTGAGTTCCCATCTTGTTCATGTCCTAGAGTCTGTATCAGACAGGTGACTCCAGGCTATTAACTAGTGTCTTTGTATGTGTTTAGGGGGGTGCAACCTGCAAGATGTAGTGTTTTACTGGACCCGTGGGAATGACTCCGTCCGAGGACTTGAAACCCTACGTCTGGCCCAGTACAGTGTGGAGAGTAACTACACTACTGTGACCCAGGCTGTCTACGAGACAGGTACTTGATGTGTCCTTCGTCTTATTTTTTTTATTCTGCTTGCAGAATAATGTATTAGTTAATGTATTAGTTGAGCACAAATATTGCCCCGTATTTTTTTTAAACCAGAAAACCACTGTACAGTTCAACATCTGCTATTATAACTATTTAACTATTTAAAGTTGTTCCGTAGAAGAGTGTCTGCTAAACAATATAATAAGAACAGTAAAATGCTCAAACATAGTCACTATTATACTGAAGGGATATACTGTATGTTTTTGTTGACTGGCCTAACCACTTGTCCATTTGCATCTTTGTTGGGTATGTATGACTAATTTGTATATCGATTGACTCTCCCTATGTCTATGTGTTGGGCAGGACTTTACCCGAGACTGGTGTTACATTTTTCCCTGCGTAGGAATGTGCTATTCTTCATTCTGGAGACCTATGTTCCGTCCACCTTGCTGGTAGTGCTTTCCTGGGTCTCTTTCTGGATCAGCCAGTCCTCTGTACCGGCTCGGACATGCATTGGTCAGTAACTCTGATTCGCACTCTCTCCTACTAACACACACACACACACACACACACACACACACACTATATATATACATAGGTATGGTTCCAGCATTTTTCCCTTAACCATCTAAACAATACAATAAAATTTACCTACATTTATCATTATTCTCTTGCTACTTCGGATGCTTTATATCTCACATGTAAGTAATGTAATGGCACAGAACTCTTTAACACGTTGTTGTTTGAGAATCGTGTCACTGATTGACAACCACATCACATCAAACACATCAAAACTCCCCAACCCCTATCCATCTCTCTATCCATCTGACAGGAGTAACCACAGTACTGACCATGACCACTCTAATGATGGGTGCCCGAACTTCCCTGCCCAATGCCAACTGCTTCATCAAGGCTATTGATGTCTACCTTGGCATCTGTTTCACTTTCATTTTTGGGGCTCTGCTGGAGTATGCATGTGCCCACTTCTACACTGTACAGCATCAAACCATCGGCGCTGTGCAGAGAGTGAGTCTGTCTGCCAGTATTTCATGGTCGGTCCGTTCCGGTCCTGATAACCCCAGGGATATAATTTTTTTCTTTTTTACAAATGATAATCAAACAGGATCTCTGAATATAGCACTAGTATCCACTGCTAGATTTGTGTTTGTAACAATAATATATAATATCTAAACTTATTAATAACTTATCATTTGCAATTTTATTTATATATAGCAATTAATTGTTATTTCTTAATCTTTTAGGATCTCCAGAAAGAGTTAGAGGAATCCAAATACAATGGAGCAGTACCACTGGTTAGCGCCCCCCACCCCAGCCAGATGATGCAAGTAGGCTCCACCAAGCCCGACGCAATGGACCTATCAATCTCCAGTGAAGGCGCTCCAGTCGCAAAGCAGCCTGTAAAGGGCTGTGGCCTTTCCTCGGTCAAAGATATCACATGCAAGGCAGCATCTGTATTTAATGTGGAGAATCCCCACAATATTGACAAACATGCCCGTGGTTTCTTCCCTCTCTCTTTCTTAATGGTTAACGTCCTGTATTGGCTTTATTACCTCTTCATCTGAGAACCTCATCCTTCCACACCGTTATCTCAGTCCTACTCCACCATTATGAAACCACTGGCTGCAGAAGCACTTTACCATCACTGATCAGATTTAGATTTTGCCTCAGATTTACGATCTATACAGGTTTCTTACAAACGTTTGTTACAAAAGTCAATATGGCTTCAGTCTCTCCCATAATAATATCTGTAGTAGTAGCTCATCCAATGTACAAAACATTATACTTTCAAACGTTGAAATACATTATACATTTGATTTTGTTTGTATTAATTATACGGCTGAATATTGAGTATGGGTCGTTTTGAATTTATGCTATGTGAATTTACGTCATTTCATGTATGTGCATTAAACATTGTATCTGAGGATAACTTGACCAGTCATTTTCTTATTAAACTGAAATTGCTAACAAGCGATAGAGCAACTAACAGCAATAGTTTCAGGGTGTTATACATCCGTACCACATAGCGGCAGTGTGCGCAGTGAGCCACAGAAGCGTCAATTCGTCAACCAATGAAGACAGGCGAAGCTGTTTAAAAATAAGCCGCGACACACTAATAATATCGTTGCCTCTAAATGTAAACAGCCACCGCTGGGTACAGGGGAAGAAGGAAAAAAAACAAAAAAAAAAAACAACAACTGAAACCTGTATTAGCAGATTGGCTGTTTCGGGAACTAGCTAACTGGTAAGTTGAACGCACAAAGCCAATCGCTATTTAAGTATTGTTTTGGTATATACCATGATTGTCGGTTTAAGATTCGTCCTGATTCGTTAGCAATAGGTTCGAAAACAAACATTTGTCGACCTTTTAAGCTTGGAAGCAACCCGTCTAATAGTTTTCTAGTATGCTGATGAAGTACTTTTTATTACCATACTCTCATATTTATCCGTTTACTTGGGTGATTTAGAGATGGCCACCGTAATCTTCGTTGACAAGGAGAATGGATGTCTTCGCACACCAGCAATGCCTTCAAAATTGCGAGGGAGGCTCCAGTCCGCGCCAGGTAACGTAATGCACTATTGTTGCCATCACAATCTGTCATTTTGTTCTATGCTTGTAAGAAGTATGTTCTCGTAGGTGGTATCCCCGCTGACAAGTGCTTGAAGACCCCTCTTTCGCAGAAGCCACGACTGGGTGCTACTCTGCAATCCGGTCGCAAGGCTTTAGGAACCGTTAATAAGATCGTCTCCACTCCTGTCTGTCTGACGGGCCCGCAGAAAAACAAATCGCTGGCCCCGTCTACCTCGGTAAGTGACCTTTTTGCAGCAGTGGTCTTTAGAAATGCTTGTTTGACTTGTGATTATCGTGCTATCTACGTTTCAGCAACGTAAAGTGAAAACTAGACCCCAGGAGGACGCGTACCCTGAAGTTGAGAAGTTGATTCCATACAATCCACTCGGTAAACCGTCACTTCTGTTCTCCGTTAACCACACCTTGCCTCGAAATGGGCGGCCGGGTGTTCATTTTATTTCTATGAATTTGTTTTGCTACATTTTACTATCCTCTATTCTGGTCCCGCTAACATTTCTTGATGTCCCGACAGATTTTGAAATTTATGAGGCACCAGAAGAGATTCGTCTCAGTCATCTCTGTCTGTCCGGTCTAACCAAAAGCTCCCTACCTGGGGTTCTGTCTGAGGAGGATGACTTTGAAGTACTTGAAACCTACATGGAAATGTCACCTATGAAGATCCCTAGAGGTATGGTGCAATTACTGTTGAGGTTTGATAAAGGAATATGTCAAATGTTTAAAATAATTGTCTTATTTTAGAGGACCGGTCTGCAGAATTGGAGTCCTTCCTTCAAACTGTCAGCCAGTTGACAATGGACCTGCCACCAGAACCTGACTACTGAGTTTATTTTTAATTTGTCCTGTTTTTATGAATAAAGATTTACTTTGCTAGGAACCCGCTTCTAAATGATTTTTCTGTGATTTCATTATAAAATGATCTACAGGTCACCTTCACGCCTAAGTAATTCTTAGGATATGAAGAAGTTAAGTGGGACTATTGTTCACTTGTTTTAATAAATGGTTGCTATGTCCCAGTTATCGGCAATGTAAAATTGCATTGGAACTAGGAAAGGTTTCACAATGTAGCATTTGGGTATGATTAAAAATAAATACTTTTTGGTATGCTTGTGGCTTTATTCTGGTTACTGCACACAAGGTCATGCTTTCAAAGTAAAGCAACAAAAGTTAAGTCCTGGGTACAAGCTTGCACTAGTTTTTAAAAACTTTGTTTAAGGTGCCTCCAAAGTAAAGATTTCCATCCTATTACATTTACAACAGTGTGCTTTACATGCAAATTCTGAAACGTGTCACAATTCAGTACATCCAATTCAGTCAGCACTGGTAAACCAAAAGGTTTACTTTATCCACCACTTATCACAAGCAACAGCATTCATGGTTGAGTCCAATCCCTCAAACCAGTTGCCTTTCACACAAAACGAATAAATACGGGGTAGGGAGGTGCAAAGGGCAATTTACATAAGCTGTCTTAACATGGTTCTCGTCTTGCAGACTTACTGTAGATTAGTTCCACTTAAAAATAAATATATACACATTTCTACAATTAACTGTACAAAACGAGCAAGTTATTTGAAATAGTCCTGTGATATGAAGTTTGAGAGAACTAATGCCAGCCGGAGTGTGTCATGGATCCTGTGTCTCCATGGCAATGCCCACGTGGGCATGTCGGATTGTGCGCCCATGTAGCTTATACCCATCTTGCTTGACCAAAGCTACAGAGCCAGGCGTCACTCCTTCAGCTGCCACGTGGCACACTATCTCATGCTGGTAGGGGTCATATGCGCCCCCTACAGGGCTCATTTTTTCAAGGCCGTGTTTGGTAAAGACGCCCTGGAGTCTGTCCTGGACCTGCACCAGCTTATCTACTCGTCCCTGCTCCAGGCTTTCACCCTGCAAGCCCCTGGTTGCTTGGTCCAGTAAGTCGGCTACCTCCACCAGGTCCCGACAAAAACTCTGAATGCCTGCAAGATGGAAGATTGTGAATGGCGGGACTGCACACAAATTTGCAGCCTTAACTGATAAATTGAAAAAATAAAATATAAATGCTCTCACCAAAGATCTTGGCGTCCTCAACAAACTTTTGAGTTCTTCTTCGAACCATGTCCGAGTCAGCCAAAGCTTTTTTGTACCTATCCTATGTAAAATAAACAAACAAACACTAAGTTAATGATTTTTCTTAAAAAAAATAAATAAATAAAAAGAAATTCTAATCCAGCTACACACAAATTACATAACTAAATTAATGTAATAACCATTTATCCCAAATTTTCTTACAGTCAGATCTTGGACTTGCTCTTCCAACTTGCTGTTTCGCATCTCAAGAATCCTCACATCTGTAACTGAGTGACTCTGGTCCTCCGTGGTGATGTCGCCATGGCAATCATCACCAGTGCTGCGCTTTTGAGCAGCTGTGCTGTAGAACTCAACGGTAGCCCTGAGCACAGTCCTGAGCAGAGAAAGGGAGGAGAAACAGAAAAAGGCTCACTCCACACTACCCTTACTCTAATCAAGAGAGCATTCTTTTGCAACACTAAACAGAAAACCACTCAATAGCTGCTTTTCCACACTTTCTTGTATCAACTTTACTCAACAATGCAGAGCCCAAAAACCACAACATAACAACTTAAATGCTCAGAATGGAAACTTTGGTGCAAGTCATTGTGCTCAGAAGATTTTTATTTTTAAAATATACTTTATATTTGGTTTCTTGCCAATTAAGACACCCTTTCACATCGTTGCAGTAAAACGCACCTTCAAATTTAAAATGGAAAAACTAAAAGCATACAATTATATATGGGGTGTATGCAAATACCAAACCAACACATGTTAATGGAAAGGATATACTTCAACATACGAAGATATTACTATCCAGAGTATATATGGTATGACACAGGAAACTTAACACCCTCGGCCAATACCAACTGCATTTGATAGAGACCTTCAAATCAAGTAATGCATACTGACAAAAAAAGCCATAGGTTCAGACCTCTTTAATACATACTTAAGAGACAACCCTGCAAACTGTTAAATTATCTTATATTCCATGTATAAAGGACCAGGGTTCCTCCAGGAAAAACGACTCCATTTCCGTTATACAGGCGTCAAGTCAACACGCTTACAATTATTAAAACAAACCACGCTTTATTTTCCCATCATCACCAAGAAGGAATTTAATGTGAGGTAACACTTGGATGAGGTACAACTGGCATGCTATTAAAAAAAAAAAAAAAAAAAAAAAGTTTTAGCTATAGCCTACATTCAAGCAACCGAAAACGCAGATAACAAATGCTGCTCCGGTTAAGTCCACAAACTGAATATCAATATTTGTCTAAAATCAGAGCGATACTATTCGCTGCCAATCGGATGGCAAGTTTCTCGCAACATTAAATTACCATTACAGGTCAACGCATTTTTGTACCGTTAACTGTAAATTATAAAATGTCTCACAGATAAGAGCAATGTTATGTTATTGATAGTATGTATCATACACAATACAACCGAAAACGGCTCAAAATAAACTCGTCGTAATTCGTCTCTCTTTCGTGAATTTCACCAGATGGTGAATTTCCCAGCGCGCTCTCTGGTGATACGTGAGCTAAAGCTCACGGCGAATGGATTCCTCAACAGTGCTGATGAAGGTACTTATTCTGGAAAGCGGAACGAACATTTGCGGAACGCACATTGAGCGTTCTCCGAATAAACGCAATCACAAGATTCGTTCAAAACGAAAATCATTTGCTCCGATACACGTATGAGAGACGTTAGCGTGTTATCTTTTTGTCCAAATCGATTGTTAGTTCCTCGTGAAATATTAACTTGTTAGCGAATTAGTGAAAGTGAAATATTATAATATGAAGATAATTTAAAACAATATATACATTTGAAGATACAACAAAATACAAGGTATTATATTAAGCAATAGCAGCATCAATCATGTGATAAATGTACGCCTGGAACAAGTTCCGCTCGTTCTCGTTAGTGTTACCTGTTGTTCTTAGAGACGAAGGACTGAAATTTATCTAAATCTTTCAAACTTTTCCGAGCCGCTCGTAAACAGCGTATTGCCATTTTAACACTAGCCAGTTTGATCAACTTGCATCGTCTATGGGTTCTTTAGAAATCTTCCCATGATGCCTTTCGAAGTCGCAACTGCAGTGTAATTTCCCCTGCGACCTCAAATAATTCTTTGAATTCATTAAATAAATTTAGGCCACAGATTTGTCATACTTGGTTTATACCGTTAATCTTATTTAAAACAAAATATGCTTAGTTTTGTTATGGTTGATCTGGTAAAATGTATGAATATGGATATTTGGGTATCTCCTATTGTTAGAATTTAAGGTGTAGACAGTGAAGTCATCCTTGTTGGTATGTGGAAATGAAAATCTGGAGCAACGCTTAATTGGAAACAATTTAATCATTTCAATCTTTGAATTACATCCCAAGTTGATTACGGTTTAATAATAGAAGGGCTCCTGAATTTGCTAATTCTAAGTCTGCCCCCTTCCCCAAAAAATAAAAATCACATAATCCCTGTGTGGACCCCTTAGTGTGAAGGGTCTCTGATACATACCACTGGAAGAGCATCCCACTGCCATAGCAATTTGTAAGAGCCCAACACCCCTATTGTAACACCCTGCGGTGCTCTCTATGTGTGTGGTCAATCACAGATGGCCAGAGTGGTGTGAAGCTAGTGTGGTGTTAAACTATTCATAGGTATTGTTTCTGTGCTGGGCCTTTCAATCAATGGCTTCATACTGTGGTGTAGATGGAAAGACAATTGCTCTGTAAAAGTAAGGAAATGGACACATTACAATTTCTTATAACCTCGCCAGGAGGTGTAAAATAAATCCAGGATTCTTTGTAGGATTCCTATGGTGGAATGGGGAACTACTGTCTTGTCTGTTAAATGGGACAAGGAGTGGGACACGTGTGTACGTATAGAGAAACATTTAGTCATTTATAGTGAACCACTGATACGTGACTTTCTACTGACTCATCTCAAAAGACAATGGGGCATTTCTGAGGAGTTTTCCCTAATATTCTTTATTGCAGCCTTTTGCAAGTCATTCAGGCATATGGGTAGAAGAATGTGAGGTAGAAGACTGCATAGTAAATTTTGGGTTTACTTTTTAACTGTTCTATCGATTTACTTAAGGACCCATTTAGAGGTAGCGGAAGACTAGAGGCAAAATGTTTATACTCTACACCTACAAACCTCTATCCTTGGGTATATAATCAAATTCTTTTTAAAAAGAAAGAAAAACTGCTTCATCTCCCGAGAGGAGGACTGCCCCCAACCCATTGTTTCATTTGGATAGACCCTCGAGATAATAATGAACAAAATAAGAACACTGAACTGTCTCAGCATGCTTCAGCTTCTTACACCTTCTAAATCCATGGTCACGCCAGTCTCCACTTGTGATCTCAGACCCAGGCACATAGATGGGCCATTTAAATAAGTCAGACTCTGTTCTTTCCTCCATGGGTCTGCAGTGTTTATTGAAATTCAGTATCAGTGCAGTATTCTTCCAGTCAGAGTAACTTGGGGAATAACATTAGGGTGTCCCCTCTCAAACTGTGATTGGCTGATGTGTTCGAACAGACTCACCTGAGAACACTGAACAAGGGTACTGAATGGAATGCTATGCCTAACCTTATCGGGTAACATTCCAGCTTCACAAAGGTGCCTCTATTGTCTCTCCTGTTTCTATGTCAACTGTTCTCTAAGCAAGGGCAAATGTGTCATCTCTGCGGAATGGGGGGGGGTGTTCTTGAGTTGTGCAAGTGCACGCGTGCTTTCCTTTATACCTTTTAAACTATAATAAGTGTCGAACATATAATGAGGTAAAGACGCATCTTTGCCTGTTAACCAATTTATGTATGGGTTAATATGGGTTAAATGTTAACCCATTTATAATATGGGTTAAATATTAAAATATCAAAGACGGAATTATTTGTTTAAGTAATTAAGAAGAGAGTGAGTGCCGCTTTCCAGCAGGAGCTAAACTTCAGTCAAACACGTAGAGGATCACAGTGTATGCTACATTTGATTAAAACCTATGTATAATAGTTATTCTGTTATCTGGTTACATGCAGCACCTATACTGATCCCAAAATAAAATACCATTCAATTGATCTTGCGTAAAAGTATTCAATAAAAGTGCATTTGTGCGTCTGAGATCCTATAACAAAAGTTAAAAATAATTCATGATGCTTTTGCAATCTGTGATAATCTGACCGTGCCGGTGGCGTGAGATAGCTTTGATGTAATCAGCACTGCAATACTCCTGACATGCGGACACATGATTAAATACATCAGCCCTGTGATATGTAAGGAAGGGATAATAAAGATACTGTTGATCTGGAGGTTCGAAAATGCAGTCTTCCGGGGCAATTCTACTCAATTTCTGGCCACACGATTTCACCTTTGAGAAATTTGAAACCCACAAATCTTAGTGGCCTTCCTTTAAGACATATACTAAAATATTTTAAATATGACAGTAATTTGGAGCACGTTATACTGATTCGCACTCAATAACCAGAAGTGACTCACAATATTTGTTTGATAGAATATATCCAAGAGTAACACCGTTTTGAATGTTAGCCAAATACATCTCCATGTCAGAGTTCACATCATTCTCTGCCCCTCTGTGTGAGCAGGCTTCACTGGATATCAACAGAAGTTATACGTGTAAATCTAATAGTGTTTCAATCGCTCTGGTCTCTGGTCTCTGATTTATGAAAGAGGTTGCTCCAGGTTTCTAATCCCCAGAAGTTTAAAACACATGTTGTTTTGTATAAATAATATTAATTGATTTCCGGAATGTTCTTTAACAGCTTAGGCCAGATAATGTCTTTGCCAAAGACACACTGTAATTTCCGTCTGTTAGCCACCCATCAGTCCCTCACAAACAATTCTATAATAAAATAATTTACCCATCCAAAGCAGTGTAGATGAAAAAAAAAAAAATCACTTATCTAAAATAAAAAAGTAAATTCCTGGAATACCGAAAAGGTGCAATTTTTAAAATTGAATTTGTATTTATTATTTTCCTTTTACCATCTCAACATAATTTTTTTTAAAAAAGTCAGTAAAGTGCAACGGCCAAACAACGGTTACTAGTTAATGGAAAACTCAGGTCATGGTTGGGACAATGAATTAAAATGTCAGGAAACATTACACAACTGTCTTTGTTAGACACTCTGAAATGATAACATTATTGAGGAATAGGTGGACCCAAATGACAAAAGCAGTTCAACATTTTCTTATTTAAAAAAAAAAAGAGTTTAAAGCCAGAACCATCTGGAATATGTCAATAATGCTGTACAAAATATTTATAGTGTTGGGTACAGGGAGCATTGTCCATTATCAGCATATGGTTGAAGTCTCAAAATACACTCTTTACTACCTTAGGTATAAGGGCAACATTGCAGAATGTAAAAAACATACTTTATCCTGTCTTTGTTCTAAACAGCAGTACATTTAAAACGATACCTTACACAAGCCTTCCTGATACACATATCCGCGAATCATATATCCTCTCCTTCTATTTGGCGCCGTTTAAAAACCCAACATACTGCCTCCCAGCACACACGTTCTCAAAAACAGAGAAACCTCTCCTCTGAACACAGTCACCCAAGTCTAAAGAGACATTCCTCCATCATTAGGGTAAATCAAACACACGTACTATACACAGGCAAGCCCTTGCCAAGTGTTGGAGCTGTGTGATGTTCCTGAGTGGTTGGTTAGTGTCCAGAGCCTTGTTGCCTCCAGGCAACACGGCTTCATCAGCAGTCAGAAGGAGGATCTGTTCATTGTTTCAGGTCTGTTTACGCGTTTCTGTTCCCATCTGAAGCTGCCTCGGTGAAGGGGTCCAGGACATAAAAAACACTCTTGCTCACTCTGACCCAGGAACATCACTCTCCAGTCCAAACTCTCTCACAGACCAGAGCTCCCATTATGTTCCTTTCTTCGATTCCCATTCCTGCACACAAGGAGGCAGTGTTTCACCTTGTTTGCTGTCTTAAAATCTTAGTTACGCATTCGAAATCCTTGAAAAAAGTTATAAAACTACACCAGAGATTATAGCTAATTTTTAAGTTGAATGGATGAAATGGTTATTTGCTATTTGTTGTGGTTCTCGGATCTTTGTTATAGCAATCAGATTATCAGAAAAAAACATTTATGTAAATTCAAAGTCAATAAGTGATAACATGGATAATAAAAATACACAAAAAATTATATATATATATATATATATATATATTATTCGCTTTGGCCAATAATAAAACAAATAACGAACAATTATTTAAAATTAACAGGTTTTAAAAATCACAGCCAACCAAACGTGTTTAATGTAATAAATATATTGCAGTATTATTGAATTCTACATTTCCACAGATTTTGAAGGTATAGTGCCTCTTCCCAAGTCTGTAAAACCAGTATTAATATAACACTACTTTGTAAATCTTATTTCTGAAAATGACACTTGGTGTAGTTCACCAGACCAATCGACATAAGGAACTGGATAGGTATTTAAACTTTGTGAGACTCTACAGACTCTACATGTCTACAGCATGTTAACTAATGTCCTTCAGATGGAATGGTAAGGTGTTTTAAAAAAAAGAAAACTAAGTCAGTTTGCTGTTTGGGTTCAATTTGAGCCTAAGACTGCACTGTGTAATTATGGGACAATTATTTCTTTAGTGTTTTTGAGTTTTTTTAAGTGCTTTGTAGTTTCCACTATCTCACCCCATGCCATTCATTAATAAATATAATTCTGCCAACAAAAACATTTTCTTAACTCCTATCAGCAACTAATTGCATTGCATTACTGGGTGCTGATTTACACACAATTAATTATCTGGATGCTCACTCCCAGTAATTAAGCTCCATTACCGTCATTATGGACCCCATACAGCTCTCTAGTGTCTAGCGTATCCCCTATCCTCGTGTGAGGGTCTCACCTTGGCTTTCTGCATGACGTTCCCTTTGGTGGATGCATAGATGGAAGAAGGACGCTTACGGATTTCTGAGGCGCAGTTGACTGGCAGAGACGTCTCGCTGTAGGGGCTGTCTCTGCTCTGGCCCTAGAGGCGTTGAAGAAGGCTCAGTCACTGACCATCTAATACCAGTCGTGCAGTTTGTGTACTCGACAGAACCGCTTGGTGTTAAAACTCCTTTTCTGAGAATGAGACCGCTACCTTGAGGACTGGCTTGCTCTCTCCCGGGACCCCCAGTGCCCCTCCTGCCAGGGACTTCTTCAGGTTCTCCTTCACTTCGGTCAGCCTGAGCTCCAGGTCGACTCGCTCGGCCTCTTTCCCCCTGCAGCTCTCCTCCAGCTGGGCCACGCGCTCCTCTAGGGCCGTCCTCAGCTTATCTACACATGCGAGAACGCACATACGGCTCAGTGTTGGCTCAGTGTTTAGCTTTTTAGGGCTTCAGTACCTGCAGGTATTTATTCACCAGTAAAGAGACTTGACAGTAGATGGTGCTAGCCCACTGCAGACAATTGATGATGCCTGCACTTCCTTCAGTAGGAAGGGGAATGCACACATCATTCCCGTTTCGACATCCCTCTAGTAGCCAGGCCACAATACCTACAGACCCGACGTAGACTCTGTATAGAACCGTTAACTACACTCATCCCCTGTGATGAAGGCTGTGAGTGAGGCCGCTCTCTGTGTGAAAATGTGTGTGTTGGTGGACAGTTTTAACCTTTTTTAACCTCACCTGTGGCACCCTTCAGCTCTTGCTTGGCCTCCCTCTTCTCCTTGCGCAGTAAGAGCAGGGTGTTTCGGATCCCGTCCCTTTCCTTCTCCAGCACCTCCTTCTGACTCAGGTACTTGCGGGCGTCCTCCTCGGCGCGCGTCTTTCCGTACTTGCCGTACTGATTTACGTCTGGGGAGAGAAGAGGAGACACAGGGAGAGAGAAAAAGGAGACAGGTAAGACAAATCTGGGAAAACAGAAAAATGAATTAGCATGCTCTCCCTTCACCACGTCCACACGCCTAAAAGGTCAAAGGGTTAAACTGCGGGGTTGTGGGAAGGTAAAATATCCCCCCCCAGGTCTCTCCATAGCTTACATAGAGCAAGGGGCAGGGAGAGCACCAGGGAATTTGAGAACGTCTTGTAAATCTCATGTTACTTCACTCATCCACCACAGAGAGGGCCACCCTTTGAAGTATCTGCTCCCGAACTTTCACTCGATACTCTCCCGACTATAAAACAGACGGATTGACGTGGGCAGTAATTGGTGCTGAGAACTGGGGACAGAGACGACAGGGGTCAAACTCTATAAACCTTCTTTAAGCGCTTAAGGCCACAAAGACCTGCTAAGGTCATCTCCAATTTCCTTTCGCTTTTGCATCAAGCTGTGATGAAGGAACAACGTGAAGACCAGCAGCTTGCCTTATTCTCCTGTTCCCAATCAGTAAGAAGTCAAGTGCATCGACTGATAACCCTCGTGAGTGGAAAGTGCTCATCAGAAACGTTTTCTTTATCACGGTTTGTTTATCACTGTATCATTTCTAACAGTTAAATCCGCAACAAAGGCACCTCAAATACACACAAACACAATACTAGGGCATGAAACCTGAAACATCCCAGAATGTACATCAGTTGTCCAGCATCATGAACCCAGGGGCATTATACTCAAAGCCCCAGAACCAAGTCATAGGCCTGTCGGTCCGAATGGGTCCTTACTGGAGCCGTGCCGTTTCACTGTGACCTGGGAGTCGAACTTCTTCGCATCGCTGCTACCAAAGGAGGAGTGACGCTTCACCTGGGGTCCAGGCTTCACCGCTTGCTCCTCTGGCTGGGATGAGAGGACACGGGGGAGAGAGAGAGAGAGGGTGGGGAGGAGTTTCATGGTTACTGACAGTGCTGTGGAAGTCGTGTTGACATAGGGTCTGATAGTTCAGTGGTGTTGGAGATGCAGTAGAAAAAGTGCCCTGAAGCAATGTCATTTATCACAGGTGGAAATGTCTAAAATATCCCGTAATTTCCAATTAAATGTCTATATAGACTAAGGAAATGTCAATTTCATCATTCCTAGAGGGGGCAGCTCAGAGTAAGTGCTGCCTCACAGTGATCTCCCAAGAGACGAGATGAGGGCGAGATGAGGGCGAGAGGGGTCAAGAGGTGGCAAACGGGGCACAGAAGCTAGAGTTCCCCTGCCGGTTAAAAGGAGCCACCAATGAACATGTAATGACCAGATCAGTGGAGCTGGGGTCACAGGTCACAGGTAGACCCTGCTCTAGGAATAGCTCAGATCCACAGAAGTCTGCAAGGTAGCACAAACCAACAACTAATCTAATAACGTACATGTGGCTTGTGTTTATATGTAGTGGGTAAGTAAATAACGTGCATGTGCCTTGTATTTATATGTAGCTGGTAAGTAAATAATGTACATGTGGCTTGTCTTTGTATGTATCTGGTAAGTTAATAAGGTCTAGAATCAAAACCATTTGATGAACATGTTTGCGACTCAGCATGCCGATTAAAACTCCCTTTATTAGGTAGAATTACATAACCGTCAAAAGACTTTTCAGCAATAGACACTTTTATTACTGCTGTGTGGTAACAGACCCGATTGTTCCAATTCTAATTTCTGTGAAAGCGGTCCTAGAAAACTCTGTCCGTGGTACTTAGCTCATCAATAAAAGTATCCTTGGTCCTACACATAATAATGTCTTGTGTTCAGAGATTAACAGCAAATTAATTTTTACAACCCCCACCCCCAGGGGGGCAGTGTGACATTTGGATATTTCAGCCAATTTGGATAACACACCCCCCAACCCCCTCCCCTTCTATGCACGAGCAACGCTGGCAAGCTTATAACGTGTGGATATCTAATGAGTGAGTATCATGCTTCATACCTGTACTCTCTCATAAGGAACCTCGTCGTAGGCCCTGCAGTCTGTCGAGGTCACCCATCTGACAGAGGAATACGGAGAGAGAAAAATGGAGCTTTAACCAAGATGCTGGGGTCTAGACAAGTAGGGGGGAAGCAGAGGGCAATTTCACTGGAATCTCAACAAACACGATAATAAAGAAAAACGATATTCCCATTTATGGAAATGCCTGTTTTTGAGTAGCTATAACATTTTCACCGACTTTATACTACTGACAACTATAATACATCAATTCACCCTGATACATCTTTACTTCCTTACTTAATGTCAAAATAATTTGAGTGTTCCGGTTATATAGGCAATGTTGCGTCATATAACCTTGGGGTGGGGGAGAGATACATGAAAAATTAAAATGGGGGGGGGGGGCTCCACCAAATACCCACAGGAAGGAGTGGCGGGCGGCATTCCGGATGTTGGCAATGGTGTCTACGTCCACGTAGTCGTAATGCAAGGACTCCGGGTCTGTGGCACAGCCCGTCTCGGCTAACAGGACCCCCAGCCAACGGCCCATCTCCTCCGAGCAGCTGGCCTTTAGGGGAGAAAAGGGAACATGGAGACGTGCAGACAATTAGTCATAGCCCGATGGAATCTTCTAGAATGGCATGAAACTCTGAATAACGTAATACAATTTACACTGCTGCTAGGGGGGAAAACTACACACACGCCTTTATTTCCTCCCAAGAACGATGTTTCGGTAAGCTTTGTCTGACAGTGACGGTCCTGGCTATCCGACTCTGTGTGACTGTTGAATACTGGGTCATTTCGGAGCCCCACCGCGAGTCCCTCTCTACCTCTAGGGCAGCCACTTCGCTGCCGCTCCGCAGGATTCGGAAGGCAAAGGGGTGCTTGGGCCCCAGTCCCGGGACAACCTCGCAGCAGCGAAGGGGCAGGGAGCTGACATGGGTGCTGAGGTCCCCCCTGTCCCGGTGGAGGTAAAGAGTTCCACCTCGAACGCTGCACCACCTCTCCTTCCAGCATCGGTTCACCAAAACGCTGAGATAACCTGACGGGGGTGGGGGTTAAGGGAAAAAGAGCCACTCGTACCCGTTCAACTTAAAGAAACGGAGAACACAAAGTTCAGTTGCCCTGCAGATGCTTTCATCTAAAGCAACTTACAATTTCTGAATTCATCCACTTACAAATCTGGATATTTACTGATTAAATTCACGGTACAATAGCTGGGGTGCGATTTAAACAAGCCAGTCTTAAACTTAACTGCTACGCTACCAGCTGGCTTATTATTACTATCGGTCTGGCTGGAGAGAGTGGGACAGAAAGAAACCTAAAGGCCTACAGTTGCATGGAGGGTCAAGGTAACGGCAGTAAAGGTGACCTGTGTAATGAAACTAGGAGATCCTCACCACAGCGAGGGTCGTCACCGTCGGGGGAGGTGTGTGGGTCTCCGGGGAGGGGGGGCTTTTTCTTGGAGAAGCTGATAATTCGCGTAATCTTACGCCCTGCTGCGCGGCTCACCGTCCCTGTCAGCTCGGACAGGCCACCCCGTTTTGCCTTCCCTGCAGGGACATGTGCACAGGGCTCAACACAGAACGCAGTAACACTGTGGCAACAGGGCTTAACATAGAACACGGTAACACTGTGGCAACAGGGCTTAACACAGAACACGGTAACACTGTGGCAACCAGACTCAACACAGAACACGGTAACACTGTGGCAACCAGACTCAACACAGAACACAGTAACACTGTGGCAACAGGGCTCAACACAGGAAATGGTAACACTGTGGCAACAGGGTGAGAAAACACTGCTAGAGACGTAATGCCAACGGCCAAATCAAACCCCAAAGAGTAAAGTGCCACGTTCTTCTGTTTGCCTTCAGTAGACGGCATGGCACGAGAGGGGTGGGGCAAGAGGAGGGTGGTGGGAAAGTCAGTGACAATGCCACGGGGGCTGCTGTATCCCCACATCACCAGCGAGGCCCGTGGCAGCGTGCCAGCTAATGTAGTGGTAGGGGAGGGCAGCTCCGGAAACAGCCCTGAGGCAGAGGAACCAACAGATGATATCTGTCTCTCACATTTCCGTATGGTGGGAAAATTGGACCATTTCAAGATGTGGTGTCTCAACAGCAGAAATGATTATTTGTTTAACTTAAACAAACATCCAAGACCGGGGAAAAAACAATTTCATATGATCGCCACTTTGGGTTGTCCAGTCTAAATAACGCTTCCCTGCATTTACTCCACTTTATTTTTTTTTAAAGACAGTTTGTGAAGCAACATTTGAGACAGTTTATTTAGCAACTTTCAAAAGGATGAGTTGGCAGGAACTTCGGTATGAAGTTAAGATCTGTTCAATGCTATTTTCTGATAAACGCAGACAAGAAAATTAGAGCAGGCTGTTGTAGTGAAAGCCTTGAACAGAGACAAGGACAAGGACAGCAGGTAGATGGATCGCCCCGGTGGATCCTGTGGCTTCAGGAACATTTAACGCACAGGAAGAGGGCCCGGACCTGATTCCTTCCTGCCTGGCCTCTTCCTGTCATTGTCCCCGGATGACGTCACTCTGCGCTCGAGTTCGAGAGCGCTCAGAGCACCACCTGGGTGAGGTGCGGGGCATGCTGGCATCCTTGGGTTCAGTGAGGTTCAGCAGACCCTGACCAGGGCTAATGAGTCTTACCGAGTGTAGGGCCGTGACATAATCAAACCCTGATGAGGCACATCCTACAGAATGCAGTGGGACACGCAGACACAAAGGTAACACCAAGAAAGACAGCTGAATGAACCAGAGCGGAGCGGAGACACAGCTGAGGCCCACAGTGGGAACAGGCAGGGCAGAGGCCTCACCAAGCTCGCGACCCTCCCGGGCGTCTCCGGCGGCCACACTGTCCGAATCCGAGGTGTGCTTGTCGGCGGACAGCCTCTGTGAAAAGGACAAAAGCCGGGTCAGAACAACTAGTGATGCCGACAGCACCAGGTGCGGATCCGCTGACTAAAACAAACAAAAACAAGGAGAGTACTCACAGCAACATCCACAGCTCAATAAACACAACCTACGCTCCCACATGCAGTACACTGTAGTTAGAGGAACAGAAACTCAGCCCAGGCAGGAAACACACTCCCTGCAGTAGCTTCCCACACCGCCACAACCTCGCCATCAGATCATTCAGTTCCAATGTTAAATCTGCTGGACCTTCCCTCCACCCTCTTCCAAAACCCAAATTTGCAGGTAGTGGCAGGAAGTCGCCGTAATTTATATGATTTTTCTTTTTAACTACTGTTCTTTTCTTCGGCCAGTGCTATCTACTGCTGCATTTGCGCAATTTATTCCCATGAAAGTGACACTTCTTTAGTAAATACAGACACCGATTTAGCCATGAAGTCAACGGTGAAAAGGAACCTCCGCAGTATTTTACAACATGTCTTGATATGAAGCAATCGGAGCAACCCTCTTCCCCTGTAGGCCAGATGTAATTACAACCACAAAAGTCAAAGCAGAGGGGAGACATAATTTCTCATCTAGCGCGGTGAATTTATTCCATACAGTTATAGGGCTGCAACAATGTGGCCCCAGAGTTTGGCATGGAGCCTTGTTTATCTTTCAGTGCTCAGGGGGTCTGAATCAAGAAATTTCCACTCCGTAACCCACTGGCAGAAGTGAAAGTGTGGTGGGCTCGCAGGTGCCTGGAGTTTTGCGGTACTCCACCTTGTCCAGTTCCATCTTCCGGAGGATGGAGGGAGAACTGGGTCCGTCCACCCCAACGCTGCTGTTCCCCAGGCCCGTGCTGCTCACCTCACGAATAACCTGTGGATGCGTTAAAATAACAATTCCCTTCATTGCTCAATCTTGTGATACATGACTTGAAGTTGTGTTAAATGCATTTAAAAAAAACTATATCGTCAGCCTTGATGCCTTGCAAACCATGTATGGAATGTGTAGCACACCCAGAGAGAGAGCATAAGAATATCAGTGGGTGGGAAAGGGAAGGCCAGCCAGCATTCCAACGCCAGCAGCCAGCATTCTTGGGTTACCCTGAGCCATCCCTCGGCCTGCTCCTTGCTCTGCACGGCCAGCACCAGGGCCTCCCCACCCGGCAGGGAGAAGCGCAGCTCGTGCTTCTTGCGCCGACCGTCTTTGGGCACGTAGATGACGTTACACAAGTTGAGGGGCAGGTCCATATAAGGGGTGTGGTCCTTGGAGCTCTTGTAGCACTGGCGGGAAGGCAAACACACACAAAAGAGACATCTTAGAGACACTTCTGGGTCCCTGAACGGCGGCGTGGGACTATCAAAGGCCAAACGCCATGCATTTGTTCGCAGTTTTCAATGCTTCGTGCATCGTGACGAGCTCCCGCCGCCAGACCCCATTCGGCTTTGGTGAGCAGAGTGACAGCGGACCCTCACCAGCAGCCTGTTCTCGCGTATCACGGTCAGCTGTTTGGCCCACTGGCCAAAGCGCTTCTTCCGCAGCAGGAAGGCACAGATGCGGCAGTCCTTTACTGGACCCATGGAATTCTCTTCCGAGGGCCACTGGTGTGTCAGACGCTGAGCCTTCACTTCCTCCTCCTCCTCGTCATACGACTCATACGAGCTGCTCAGGGCATCCGAATCGTTATCTGAAAAAAAAAAAAAAAAAACGCACGTAGACAATTCAGTAATTCAAATCAGACTGCTGTGAGCACAGGCAGAAACCCCAGTAGGACATATCCACAAACGAAAATTAGTGAACGGTGCTGTGCTTTTCAGAAACAGTCGAGTGAAACACTGTGTGCTTCAGGCAGAATGCTTACAGGAGTTTTTACGTTGACCGTTAATGCGGGTGGTGGGGTAGTTGTTGTCGGCATCTTCATAGTATCCATCTTCAATAGAGTTGGGGGGACTCGAGCTACCTGGGGAATTTTGGAATTGCAGAGGACAGAGGCCAAGAGTCAGAGGTTACATAAACCTGTTTTTTCCCAGCGTGTGGGTGAGGGTTATCCTGAGGAACTTAGCGTGAAGAGTGAGAGTGGGTGGTGGTCTGGGTGTTCAATCCGAGGTGGGTGCAGCACCAGAGAGGTGCATGTAGAGTGCTCACTGCGGGTGGTGATGTACTGGGGCATCTTGCCGGGGCTGAGGGGCACGGCCTCCTCGTAGTAGTCCTCTGGTGGGGGTGTGGTGGGGAGAGGAGGCGGTGAGTCAGCTGGGCTCTGGGGGAAAGGATGACAAAACAAAGCTCAGCTGGTCCTGATGACCTGTTCTCCGATCCTGAGTCTCCCAACAGTAGAAATGTCGGTCTGATCCGGGCTCATGTTTCTCATATCAGTCCATCCGTGCATTGTTTTATAACACCCAAAAAACTAAATGATCCGGCTCAATGAGTCAAGTGAAAGTAAAGGTATATATATATATATATATATATATATATATATATATATCTGGTGAAAGGCGTGGAAACATACAGACAAGTTTGCTAATGAAAGGCAGATTCTGAGTGAGCCGCATTTGACAACTACACGAGATCTTCAAACACTAAGGGTTGTTTTATTC
>JAOYSI010002608.1:32181-49029 GCA_025775065.1 Hiodon alosoides
CTCAGCATAATCCTATTTGTGTCAAACACTTTCTCACTCCAGAGTCTATACCATCCAAGTATTAGGCTTTGGAAGATGGAAGAACACATCGTGCAGAAGTCACTAGAGTCTATACCATCCAAGTATTAGGCTTTGGAAGATCGATGAACACATCGTGCAGGAGTCACTTGTTGACATTGTTGCAACATTACCTAAGAGTCATATCCAGGTATCAGACAGGGCGAGGGCAGAAGACGCTGTCTAATCTCACCCTGATGTTGTTCTCCAGACAGTCTGAAATACTTTGCTGCCATCTCTCCTCCTGGGCACCGTCAGGTTCTTATCAGCTTGTGGTAGAACAAAGATCTTGGGAAGCGTGTGACCGCACATATTCTCTCACACAAAAAGTGCCCCCGAGATTCAAAACAAACCATGCGAAATTGAATATTCCTGACTCCATGGTCCGGCATGTGTCCGTAGAGTACTCGATGGAAGTGTGAAGACAAGACATCTGCTGACACACAGCTTACTAAATACAACAGCTTTGTCAAGACCGAACAGGGATGAATGTTTTTGGTAAAAGTAAAAATCTCTTTTTTCACTTGACAATAGAAAACAACAAAACAACAAACCAATACACACATACACACACACCCAAGCACATTCCACAATTAAGCGTAGAAAAATATACTGAAGGGCAGTGCAACCTACCAGTTCAGAGGCATTGTGGGTAAAATAATACTCTGTGCAGCTGTGGCTTCCTGTGTAGCCAGACAATTTATATCACACTCGACCTTCTGCTTCCTGTTCCATTCTGCCATGTCACCCCAACTCCTGACCCCTCCCACCCTCTCCGGTCACTGACCATGCTCCACACTTAAACCTTGGACCGGCAAAAACAGCTGGAGTGCCATTATTAATGTCTTAGTTGATATAGCATATCCTACAAACGGCCTACTTGATTTTTCAGTTTCTCCGTCGATTTGCTAGGTATCCTAAAAATATGGGGTCAATCCAGTGGCCAAATTCATGCCTGACCGCATCCTGCCTGGAGGGCACAGATCATATAGTTACAAGCAAAGACTGTGGCTGTTTATGCCTTAGGTCTTAGGTCAGGATTCAGCTGCATCACAGGGCAGTCAACAGTCAAGGCTTAAGTGCTCTACTCATAATAGGACATGTGCCAGTGCAATAGATCAAAAAACGCATTATCAATAAGCGTTTGATCAAGCAATATTTTCCTGTCCTAATAACATGTACAGAGCTGCACACGTGTTTTCATTAGAACAGCCACTGTGACCCACATGTGACTGCTCTAGATAGACCAAGTCTCCGCCTTATGTACATGTTTCTCTTTCAGGTCAGTGCTGGCCTTTTCTTCTGTCTTCACATTAACATCTCTCCAAAGGTCAATGTTGCCCCACATCTCAGGAAAGACAGCCCAATGCGTAAAAAAAGTAATTCATCTCCATATTTGGCAGGTTTGCTCTCAGGGTTATGATAACCTATGTTGAAAGCCTAAACCAAAAAATAAGTACAGTCCTATTCACTCATGTTAGTCTTTTATGGTTAAAAAGACTTTTTTTAATTTATGGTTAGAATACTCATTATTTCCACAGTCAAACATTTATAAGGGGCAGCGCCACCATCAGCACATTCCCCGGTCATCGAAGTTGACAACAATAACTACGACACAGAGGACAAGCTTATCATACGGAGCAATGACCTAAACTGGACTTCCTCTGTCTGCTTTGAGGCAGCTGTAATGTGTAACATGCGGCGTTAAAGGTAGAAAAAAACACTGTCTCACCCTTCCCTTTCCTCTGTCTTCCCAACACGCAATTACAGGCTCTACGGCAGGAGCCTTAGAGAGGAGGAATAGGGCGAGTCTGTGGAAAAGCTTGTTAGTTTCTCTGTGAAGACCTTCCAGGTTCTGATGATGCAGCGCAGTTGTGAGACCTCAGTTATATTCATATATGTATGTGGGAAAGCTGAAGGAAATGTGACTAAACGTTCACATACACACACAGCCAGTGGAGGACTACTCCTTCATAGTGTCCTAGGATGTTGCCTGTACATCACAGGCAAAAAGTAAATGGGCTTTGTTTACATTGATTTATTGTCGACCTCAGCAATACGGGACACGAGCTGCAGACCTGATCGAAACTACTCAACAGAACATGTTTTATTTATTTTTCTCTCCCTTTTCCTCCCCAGTCAAGATTTCACAGCACATATTCTTTTATTCAATTCTGAGGAGTGATATCCATTTCCTGCTCTCGCTAATTAACCCAGCTCCCCTAATGAGGAGGTTGCTGGAGGTTGGGCGTGCTTGTTTCCTGGTTAGTGTCTTACACCCAGCGGGACCCGGTTCTTATGAGGGGCCTCCACTAGGTCGCCGGGTCCTTCCTGGGGAGAGTTATGGTCCCCGCACTACCACTCACCTGTTTAGAGATTAACCGGCTTTGAAGGCGAGCGGTAAGCCACGGGGAGCGGAACGCTTTGATGTTCCTGCACAGCCCACCCCCGGTCTTCCACTTCGACTCGGGCGATAATAACGCATGTAGGAATGACGTAGGGAGGGTCTGCAAAGTCTTTTTGAAGCGGGGGGTTCGTGGGAAATTTGCCGGATCTCCTATTTCATTTATCACACCGAGTCGAAACCATTCATATTTCAGTGAGATGTAGGCTACATTCACGCTATTTGTTTTTCTCACTGAGCATAGTGCAGCACGTGCTCATTCGCTTACAGGCCACTGTGGGTTCTGGCCCTGCTGTAGCCAGTCTACAGGTCTGATAACTAGGGACTTTGACCTAGACTGGCGTTAACAGAGTGACTCAAACACTTCAATACAAAGGCTCACTTCAGGCCCGCCATCGTTATTCATATCGTCAATCTTAAAATCCCTATGATTTCACCGGGCAGCTATGTATCAGAGAAGCTCTTGATTTTTTCGTTGTCTCTCTCTTTTTTCTTCTTCTTGCTAAGCAGAGATGAATTCCAGTGTGCTGAACACACTGTCAAGCCTGTGCAGAATCTGCTGGCATTGTGGACAGTGAAAGAGTAGTGGCTTTGTCTGTTTCACTATGGATATTTATAGATAGTGCCTGTTCACCATAGACGGGCTGAGGGGAGATTCCCAGCACTACGCCGAAGTCCTGACCTCTGACCTCATCAGATCTATCAGACAATCAAGAAGGAAATATATTAACCTCTGAACTCAGCTGAAACAAATTCAGATGAAAACTAAATGCATAAATAGGCCTGATACTCAAACAAGGTAATGCAAAATCAAATCAAACAGTATCCCGTCTCTATGAAAAGAAACAGCTCTGCAAAACAAGTAATTATGGCGGTTGTCTGTGCTGCACACCCTTCGAAACACAGCGATGGCACAAAACACTCTTTGTATCTCTCTAAAATCAGGTTCTGTGACTGCCCGAACAGCTTGCCTGTATGAATGCACAAATGTCCTCCGGCCAGACCATGATACGAAACTGTCACTGCCCTCCCTGGACCTGTGTTTGTTCACACAAGCACAGCGACAAGGAGGCAGAAGCCTGATCTGAGCGTCCATCCCATCTGAGCATCAAGATTATCATACCGGGTAAGTTAAGATTTATCTCTGTTTGAGTGAGGTTCTTTCGTGGGGCTCTTACCTGCACAGAGCAGCTGTATGGAGCACCGGTATTGCTTGCTCTAAGCTCAGCATTGCTGCTCTACCCCATGAGTTAGTTAGACAACACCATATAACTCTTAATGGGCTGTTAATGGGCATGGGTGTATTGTTAGTTATGCAAGTAAATATTTTCAGCACGACTTAACAGTTGTAGGAGCGTCCATATTGTCAGGAAACACCACAGGAAAACTACTGACCGCAAAGCAAACTACTTTTCCATCCCCCTCTCTGGCTCCCATCATGTTTCGTACTTCATTGATTTTTAAAAGGCCCCATCGACAGAGAGGGCAGGAGTGAAAACAGTAACGCGATGCAGGACTGAACCAGAGCAATTTCCCAGTGATAAACGCAGTCTGACACGGTCGGGCCTGTTTAAATAAACAGCCCCGGCGCTGTTTGAGCCACTGTCACTCTGCTGCAACAGAGCCAAACAAGCGTGAGGATTAGCACTGCTCCCCTGTCACCATTCAACACCGTTCATCCGGGCGGACTGACCGATTGCAGTCGTCGTAACAACCAGCCTGTTAATGCACTTTCGTGTTTAAATTACAGGGGGCCCGTTACCACCAGCGGAGGCGTTCATTCATAGAACTTCACTGTCGGGACAGGCCTCCACATGCAAATATATGAATGTTTAACCCAAGCAGACAACATGCCTGTTGACAGCACAATCAAAAATATGCAGGACACTTACAGCGTAAATTCATGAGACATTAGTTTGTTGCATACATTTAGATTCCAATCCCATTGACTTACAACACAAAAGAACAATGTTCTTTCTTGTTAAGTTCTTCCATATGCTTAAAGCAATCTCAAAGGGAGAGGATAAACATGGCTCAGTTCAGTTCATTTCATAGATAGTAACACAAATACGATCTGCCTCTGAAGGGACGCATAACCTACATACAAACAGGTACACAAAAATAGCTTAGGGAAGAGGACAGCTTTCTTTATTCAGTACAAATTTAGCTTTTGCACTATTTCCCTTGCTGCAGGAAATATAGCATAATAAGCAATTGTTCCTAAACTTCCAACGCTAACCCTGAACCAGAGCTATCTACTGACTGAGTGGTTAAAGGAAGGAAATGTGGTTTTCCTGCAACACAGGGGAAGTGGAAACAAAACCGGATTGTCAGAGGAAGGGGACAAGCTTCCCTCAGTGATGCAGGTTTCTAAAAAAGAACTCCATCAGGGGCCCTTTGATCCAGCCAAACCAAGTTGTCAGTGCTGCTCAATGAGTTTACGCCGTTAACCAGTAACCGCCATCTGAAGATGTGTTAGCTCTACAGAAGTCTGTTTGGTTAGAATGTAACAAACAGCCAACGAACACAAGCAACAAAGACCCAGAACCTATAACATATAGCCTGTGACACAGTGGCACGTGAACTGTTTGAATTCATTTTGTCTGCCAAGTCTGTTGCTGCAACAAAGACATTCAACTTAGCAATTAACTTGAAATAGCAATTACCTCCGCTAACTTAATCAAACAGGAACCCAAGGAAACAACAGTGACCAAAAATAACACACACACGTGCACAGGAACAAACAAACACACACACATAAATAGCAGAAACCGAGGCTAAAAACCACAGAGAATAACAGACAGGATCCCCAGGGATGCGTGTGACTGGTGTTTTTTTCCTGGTATTTGTGCAAACGGAATGGAGCGTGAGGAATCTGCCAGAATGATCTTCCAGGATAGGAAAGGAAAGGAAGTTTTCACTTGGGCCGTAAACCGGGCAGCGACCAACCCTTCACCTGTTTCCCAAGGGGGTGGGGGGGTTGGGCGGAGGCAGGATACAGATCCTTGATTACCTTTAATGCCTGTTCAACAGGGTTAGGGTTAGTTTCACACTCTATCCAACATGGACTGTCCACAGCAAGACAACCCCGTTTTCTGCTAAGAGGTAGGCTGGGACTAAAATCACCGGTCTCCTGGCAGTGTTCTTGTTTTCCCTCCAAAAAAAGATTATGGGTTAATATTGACCCAAGCTTAACATTGGCAGCATAGAGTTGGAGTGGTGAAGGATTTAACGAAAGTTTGATTTTCATTTTTCAATGCCAGTCTGATCTTTTCTGTTGTTAAGAAGCAAGGCAACTGTAAACCTTTTGCATTAGCACATATTTAATGTGTCTACCGGCCAAACTGGTTTGAATTCATGATAAGGATTAGAAGAGCTATGAATTTAACTACAATTTCTGAGCTCCTCAGTTCACTCAGCATGATAGATGATGTTCGGTGATACCTGTGAAATTAATCCCTCAGAAGATGGAATATCAACCAATGGGACATCTTCAGAAAAAATAACTTTCTTTATCTCGATTTTAATCCCCACATTTATTGTCCTTCTCATATTTGTTTTACTGGCTTTACTGGCAGGTCAGTGAGATCTGGTTTCAGGGATAATAATTTGTGCAAGCCTTTGATAAGATGGGGCCATCAAACCAACACACACACACATGCACGTGCATGCGCACACGCACACGCACACACGCATGTGCACACACACACGCACGCACGCACACGCACACACACACAGGGAATCATCAGTGACCCTGCTTGTTTTTAAAAAGGAAACATCTTATTGTCTCTGGAAGCTGCGCGAGGAAGGGAAAATACATAGAAAAAACCCACTGGCAGTCACCGCTGCCAGAGTTCAAATAAAACATCCACCACACAACCATTCCTAAACAGAGCACTATGCCAAGACAGCAACCTACCCAAATAGTAGGACTACCAGGAGATCTTAAACCTATAAACCTCTCACTTTGGGGGCCTCGGTAGAACTCAGTACCTTATAAAGTCAGACTTTACTTATTATAAACAGAAGTGAAAAGTGGAGATCAAATCCAAGCTATCAAGCACAAGAGCAATTGAAAACAAACTCTGGCTGTAAACCTCAGAGCCTCTATCCCACACACGGTATGCTTACTTTCCAGGTGTGTTATTTCTTCCTGGCTATACTTAATAAACTTCAAAGTTGGGATAAACTAGGCATAAATTCGAGGGGTTTTATTTAAGTATCCTGTTGTGAACTACAGAGGTCATATGGAATAAAGACAAATATTGCAACAGTGTAACAGTAGATTTGAAGGAGAAACAGCTGCAAGCACAAATAGCTGAAGGGGGTGGTAAGCTGAAATAAAGTTAAGGCGAGAACCGAATCCATGTGAGAATCCTCGTTTAGTGTTAGCAGCGAGTACGAACAACGATATCCCCGTGTAATGCGAGCAACCACGCAGTCTGAAGACCTGATAATATAAACTGCTTTAAAACATTAAATTCAACGGAAGGCACAATTTGTCCCTGAACTTATTTGTCTTTAAATTCCTTCCACACAAATTAAAATGATCAGTTAAAATAAATAAGGTCTAGTTATTAAGTAAACAATTCAAGTAAAACAAAACAAAACAACGTTTACTTAGTTCCATATTCTGCTGCTGCATAAACACAAATGGTATTAACCATCGGAATGTCATTCAATCGAGGTGCATCTTTAAGACATGGAGCTCCAGAATTGATTTATGTCGAGTTTACTACGTTTTACAATTCCGTAATTTTACAAATATCCCAGATATACTCATAACCATAACAAAAGTGCGAGAAAGCGTGCATGCATCATGTATGTGCTTACGTGCACCTGAAGTGCAATTAGCTAGACTCATACTCGCACAATATTAATATTAAGACTTATTATTGACAGGGTGCAAATGCAATGACGGTAATATGAGATGTTACAGCGCCACATTATGCTTTTCTTATAAGTTCGGCTACTAGTTTATCTATCTGAAGTATGGTGAAATTCTTTGAACATCGATTCCTATTAAAGCGAATAGACTATAATCGGCGAACTTTTCCATTTCAGAAAATTTTCCATCCGAAAATGCTTGACAGGTTACTTACAGTTCCCAGTTTCCATCAACTCGTGATGGATCGTTCCTTAAACGAATCGTTCCTTAAATGAAAAACGTTCTGAATTTTGGCCAACAGCGCATGACACTCCGTAGTCCCACGTAAATGACAGCTACAGTCGATACAGTCTCAGATTCTGAATGAAGTAACACCGAGGCGCCGATTTCCTCTGCATTTGCTGGGTCCTAATGCTGGGCTATGGTAGGCTTTAAAAAGATTGGGATGGTCGTGAGAAATGCCTTACATTCATCTGTAGATTTTTAATTAGTGGTAATTCATTTTAATTAGTAATTTTTTTAGTGGTATTTAGTAGTAATACATAATAACAATAGTAATAAATACTCTGAAAACGTTACTATATTCAGCATCAAACCCGAGAAACAGGAAAATCAAACACATGGAAACATCATTTTATTTAAATATAAGATATACATAATTTGTTGGTACAGTACTGACAGATAAATAAAGTGTAGCTAGTCTGTTGTATACAGTTACAAAAGAAAAAAATAGTACAGTTTAAAAATACCGTTCTTTGTTCATTTTCGTTGAATCCTCCATTATTAATGCATTTAATTACTGAGTTATATAGTAAAGAGTTGAACTACTTCCACAATTTTACCTGTAAGCACAGGACCAATCCATAATGTTAGCTCATCTACAACACAGAAGGCGCAATGCACTGTTGGCGCCCAAATATGGCAGACTGTGGGTGACCTGTAGGCCTAATTCTTAACTGGAGGTGGTAATGAATGAATAACAGAATTAGCTTAGCTTAATCTTTTTCTTTAGATAAACAGTCTTGCCCAATGGACATAATATTTAATGGATTACTAGTAGACCTACAGTAGGCCTATATTTAAGCTAAAAGTCAGATTCATTAAAACCACTTAATGATCACGTGCATTCTTAGTTTCATTACATATCAGTAAGTCAGTGGTGTTTAATGAGGTAATACAAATCAATATTGAATATAATTATGCCGTAATTTATAAAATAAGAAAAATAAACAAACAATCCAAAAAAAAAGGCCAGGAAAAAATGGTTTGAATTCTCCATGTTTGATGCAAATATGTAACCCAAGCATTAAACATGTTGATGTTATCACTGCACAGTAAAGTATCCTCCCAAAAGCCGGGGTCTGTGAAACAAATTAAATAGAAAAT
The DNA here is from genome assembly GCA_025775065.1 of Hiodon alosoides. Taxonomy (NCBI): domain Eukaryota; kingdom Metazoa; phylum Chordata; class Actinopteri; order Hiodontiformes; family Hiodontidae; genus Hiodon; species Hiodon alosoides. The sequence goes on from JAOYSI010002608.1 coordinate 40,917, forward strand.
AAAATCCACCTCTCTACCGAGACTGGAACACAACATATCTTTCTGTAAACATTACATCCACTATGAAATACCTTATGGGCTCTGTTCTTCTAAGTTCAGTTAAAAGAAAGCCTCACAAGAAATGCAATAGAAAATGTACAAAACTGTAAGAACCTCCACATTTCTGAATTTACTGTTACTATGTTATTATTATTTTCTAGACAGCCTATCTCTTAGCTAAGAATACATTCACAAGAGCTATAGTCAGCTTTGTTTTCAGGGGACATAGAGGAAACAAAGTTATTTTATTTACCAAATTGGGCATTGGGCAGTTTTGATACAAGCTTACAAAGTTTCTTTTGTATTACAAATTGTTAATGTCACTTTGGTTTGAATTTCTAAATGCATATACCACACATTTTGCACACCAGGGATTAAAAGATTCCGTATTATAAAACTGATTTCTATTGGGTCAGTTATGCGTTCCAACATTGCTTTTGTGACACACGACTCTAATCTGAAATATACTTACTACTTACTTTGCGACCCCAAAACAGAGATAGGCTGACAGGGACATGGATTCTTGCATTAGTCATTCAAAGACAGTGTTGAAATGAATGTCTACAACACTGAGCGTTAACAAGTATTCGTGACCAGCCTATCCAACTCGACGCTAGCTTGACAATAATAGCGATAGGGAACGAGGCTGCTCTAGTCTAGCCTACAAATAGTATTTATGAAAATTTGAAATTAATCATGTTGATGTTATTAACACCACAAAATACTAATGATATACATAATCGCCAAATAAAGAATCTTTAGCAACATTTAAGAAACTCACCGTTTGCCAGCTATCTAATTTAGCTAGCAACCAACTTGAACCTCGACCAACGGTATGAGTCGCAGGTAGTATTTTAATGTTACACGTTTCTTGTAATCATTAGAATTCTGTTAGATTATTTATCTTGTATTACTTGTGGTCTAAATGCAAAAACAGCCAGCCCATCCTAATTGCCCATAAAGGCAGTTACAGTCGAAGTCCGTGTTATTGCGATAATTCTACGACTCCGAGGCCGACAGAAATCAACACAATAGTTGTGCCAATAATCGTAATAACGCGCTTTGTTTTATTGCTTTAATAGCCAATGTAAACCTGTTATCAAGTCTTTTCTGCACCCACACTTGTATGTCAAATATGTATACATAGTTTTATCTAAAAAATATATGATCGTTGTGAGAATGAAGGCTTCTATGTTCAAATGTTTAAAAAAATGGAACCGTGAGTGTAGACATAAGAGTATGGCCCAATGTATTAAAGACTGATACTGCATACTCACTCATTTGATATGAAAACCCTTGTTATTCTATTATAACTATAGTTGTATTAGTTATAACTAAACATAGGGCAGGACCCAAACTCTCTCCAAACCTAGTCACCATCAGTGCAACAGATGAGTGTGGTTGAGAGCCACAACAGTCTTCAGATTTATTCAGAACTTGAATAAAAAATAAAATAAGCAAAACACAACTTAAAGCGACAGCAAAATGAGTGTCATTAAATCTGTGTTGAAATTCTGTCTGCTGCCTGTTTACAATGTTCTGTCTCCCTCAAAAGCCTGTCCTGTTTTACCCTGACCAGGAACTTGTGTTGATGTCAGTTCAGTTCTGTTTTCTCCCCGCCATGTAGTGTTAAAACAGTCTGGCTTGCTTCTTTAGCTCATTCCTCTTCCACAGTGCCAGTCGATCGAACTCTGCCATGGTCATCCCAAAGACCTGGTAGAACTCCTCAGGTGACAAGTGACGCTGAAAGCCAGACACAAAGAGAGGTGGAAAATATATAGCCACATATCTTATTTTCACAGGAATACTTTCTTAATTTGTGCACAGTGAAGGTTTGCTATCCAATATCAAATGCAATTATAATACATTGCTGCAGTGGTCGGTAAACCCAAACCTATATACACCATAGACATCTTAGATGATGTTACAAATGGATTAAAGACTACTCACCTCTAACCTGGCCCTGTCCACATCCTTGGGCGGCCTATTCCGTCCCCTAGTGGTCACTATAAGAGTTTCATATGGATAAATCTGTAGCAAGGAATAAATGGGTCCATTTTAGGTTAATTAAGTTGAGTGAACAAAGCAATTAATCACTATGGAAGTGTTTAAAGTAAGCTCAGTAGTGTGCTTAAATGTGTATGTCTGGTGTTTGGTAGTTACTGGGTCTCTACACAGGCTTGGTCAAGAGCAGGCGAGTGTGCCATCCATCTCACAGACTTAACTTTCTCACTTCAGAGATTCAGGGCTCCAGTCTTACATGTGATTCAGCACACCTCCCACCTCAGGGGCACTCTGGCTATCTGCTTTCACACTGAAAACACTTACCTTGTATTCTATGCAAAAACAAACACAGAACAAGAAAAATGGGATTACCACATGCTTTACAGAATATTGACAGTTTACAACCCAACATGATTTTAATCCTGTCTCTAGTTCACTTTGTTTGTTGTGAACTCAGATAGTTCTTTTACAATGGTTTCCTATATCTGGGATACTCTTGTCTGTTCATCACCTGATTGCCATTCTTCAAATGTACTTTAAATTGCTCTTTTTATTGCACAGCGTTGGTAATCTGCAAGCCTAAAGACAAGCAGTGGCACTGCCTACCTCTAATTCCCCAGTTTACTGCATTTCCGCTGTCATACTGGAAGTAATCGGCACTTTGTGGCTGAAAAACAAAGAAGCAAAGCATAAATCAGAAATACAGTTTTATTTTGTTTTTTGCAGTTCTTAAACTAAGAGTAATATTATAAGATACATAAATGATAAGATAGATAAATATCATCATTAAATGACAGCCTTGGTCCTTGGCATTGAATTCTAAGCTTTTAAATTTCCTAATTAGACCTGAAGAGATCTTATGTTGCCTCTTAAACAGCCTCACCCTGTGCAGTCCATTTCTGCCGTACCCCGGCAAGGAAGCCGATTTAGAGATGAAGGAGTCTGGAAAAGCCATCATTTCAGTTAAAAAGATGCCACTGACAAATAGAGATTCCCACTGTGTCGTAATTGCCTACCTCTTCAGGTTCTTGTTCACTGTGTGTAGATTTTTAAATTGGCTCCTTAGCATGGACGACTCCACAAGAGGTCGTCGTTATGCATAAACCCAGAAGAGGGCGCTAAAACACAACTGCGCTCTATGGCGGCAATATTTACTGTCTTCTGACGTCTTGCAAAGAGCAGAAGCCAGCAAATTCTACTGTTTTAATGTGCAGCATCGCCCCTCTACCCCTTTGTATAATTCACAGACGAATCGACTGACACTGACTAGATAATAAAATGTGTCCTAATGTACATTTCTGCATTCTTCAGCAACTCACTCCATTGCACTTTTTAAAGGTTCTATTTTAAGCAATAGGAGGACTGGGCAAGAGTCAGTCACTAACCTCTTGTTGTAACCATGTGCTTGTCTGATGGTTTTGATTACGTGTATGCAAGAGAACAGTGACAACAATCATCTATCGTGAGAAATATTTTAGGGAATCATAATTTTTGCACCACACATTACAAAGCGAAATAACAGAGAAAGAGAATAACAAAATAATTGTGCGATTTCTGCCTTTCCCACAACAAAAAATGCGCCAGCATTACACACGACCCTGGTCTCCTTGTCGACAAGGACATCCCAAGTCACTCACCGCTGTCAGCGCTGTAGTGGGATCTGGGAGCTGAAAGACAAGAGGGTGACATCAGTCATACCGACCTCACATTCAGCTTCTAACAGCCAATAAGTGCACCTCTCCACCCAACTACATGGATCAATTCCCCCCCCCCCCCCTTTCCTCTGGTAATGACCATCCTTCATAGGGGTGGATATATGTGCAAGTTAGAATCCAGTGAATCCAGTGCATTGTGAATCACTGGGATCACACAATGCATCCACTCTACACAAAAAACGCAGACAAAAGGTGACAAAACCTTAACAGATGAGGTTGCCCATCCCTTAGCTAGCTAGACTTTAAAATTGCTGCTGAAAATTAGATAGGAATATGACCTTTACTACCAACTTACGCAATAGAATTGAGCGTTAAATTAAAAAAGAAGGCAGTTCTGATATAAGACTTATTATATTGATATAAATACTGTTACAACAAATGTTGTATGTATTTTCTTTTATCAAAAGATGATGTATAGGGTCAAATACAAATATTATTATATATTATTTTATATATAATATTAATATATACCTAAAAAATCAAAGAATCCTGCCCAATGTGATATTTTTGCAAGGCTAACAGCCTACACTCCATGTCTGCATTGCTGAGTTTAAAGGTGGAGAATCATCCCTTTCCGTAATGACCAGAGCAGAGCAGACTCACTCAGCACGAGTAGGGATTAACATGCCCAGGCCTCTGCTACAGCTTTATGAGTGCATCCAGTGGAGATGGCCAATAAATACATAAAAAAGCAGCCAGCAAATTAACAAGCACATGGAACTCCAGGAAAAAGCCCAGGAAAATGCACATCAAAGCAACAAATTGGGCTAATAGAGAGAGAGAGAGAGAGACAGAGAAAACACTGCAGGCGGAAAAACATACAGCACGCACGCACACACAAACAAGCACACAGAAAAAGGCACGAAACCCCAACAGCAAGTACTCATCGGGAGTCACAGGTTTAACAGCATGAATTCCACATCCTTTAACAAAGTGGGTGCAGATGCGTGCCAGCCGCGCCCTCCCGGGACCCAGACAGAAAAGCAGGGAGCTGTAAGGGACGCTGCGACGAACAGACAAACAAACGCTCGCATCGTCAAGTTCCAGATACGCCAGCAGACTCGCAGGGTGTCACAGGACTAAAAGATGTCTATCCCGGAGATGTCTGTCCCAGACAGAACCTAAGCTTTGTTTAGTGGGCATGGGACTTATTCCTTCTTTTCAGTTGCTTTTCAATTCACTTCCCGGTCGCGTGTTTTGAGGACAACTGGGGAATTGTGTTATTGTTGATGGTAATGTTGGTCCATATAAAAAATGTGATCGTCTAGATGTCACCACCAGAGGGTGCAGGTCAAGGATGCTATCATTTCCGAGATTTGAGCCATTGTGTTTTTGGATGTAGCCCTCGGTGATTGGGTGCAGCTCCTGGTGAACATCAGCCAAGTTTGGCCAGCCCTGTCTCCTCACCCAGGAGCCATTACTCGGACAAGGCAAATAGGCCCACCCATGTTCCCTCTGCACCGCGCGGCATGTATGTGGCCTGTGGCCACCCCCACAGCATGGGAGGTGGGCGGCCTGTGCTTAGACTGACGAGTCCTCAGTCAGAAATCAGCCTCGCCTTCATCCAAGGTCAACAGTAACTGCTGTTCAAATGCCTCCAGATGTGTTTATTTCCAGATGTGTCCGGATACCAATATGAGTAATGACAGTAACATAGCTTATTGTACTTGTGGAGGGTGTTGAATGTCTCCACTGTACCAGATCAAATGGTCTAACTGTGTCTATTTGTGTACTTATTCTTTAAATACGATTAATCTTCTGTACCTATTGCAGCCATCTATCATTATCTTCTGTCTAGGGAAACCACAAACTAGCTTTAAATCCTACATCAGTCATTTGTCTGTTTGTTGGTTTTTCATCTGCTCCTCCGTGCACTGCTCTAGGCTGAATGTGTCCTTAACTGGTGGTCTGCATGTCTCCGGTTGCTCTGATTGGCCCAATTCACGCTCCCTTTCCTTCGATCCAAAGGGAGGTTTTAATAAAAGAATCCGGAAATCATGCCACCTTTTACATTTCATAAATAAAACAGGACGAGGGAGAGCAGCTGCACTGTCAGACAAGCGAGGGAGAGGGGAAGATGGGAAGAAGACTGAATGGGAGGATGGAAGAAAAAAAGAGAATAGAGACAGAAAAAGAAGGAGGGGTCACGGCAAACAGATGTCTCCACGAGGAGCACAAATCAGGAAGTAGAACAGAAACGCAAACGTACGCACGCACAGACACTGACACACACACTCACAGACACTGACACACACACTCACAGACACAGACACACACACTCACAGACACAGACACACACACACAGAAACACACACTCACAGACACAGACACAGACACACACACTCACAGACACTGACACACACACGCACAGACACTGACACACACACTCACAGACACAGAAACACACACGCACTGACACAGACACTCACAGACACAGACACACACACTCAAAGACACAGAAACACACACGCACAGACACAGACACACACACTCACAGACACAGACACTCACAGACCCAGAAACACACACTCGGACACAGAAACACACATTCACAGACACACACACTCACAGACTCAGAAACGTACACTCACAGACACATACACCCATACGTTCTGTCTTGTTACTGAAGCTTTTGCTCCATTCTCAGTCACTCAGGCCAATATAGAGTGCATTATCTGCAGCCAGATGTTTTCAGCAGCCAGTGGGGTACAACTTAGCTTCGGTCGAGACAGTGCTGGGAGGTGTGCAGTACTATCCATACAGCATCTACCAATTCCCATTCTCTAGCCAATGCCTTCGGAACCCAATGTGAACATTTCAAGACTTTTCTGCCGTGGGTAGGTGGCATTCAGACAAGACCGCCCTGAGAACCAATGTACAATGTGCTTGGCTCATAATGAGCTCCTGAATCGAATCACCCTTCCAATAACCCAAACCCTGACCCTGACAGGTTTCCATCAACACGGTCAGCTTTCAAATGGTCTAAAATTGGACTCATGTACAATCATGCACAGTGTTTAATAGTGGCGGTTTTGCTGTGTGATTTTCTCACACATATACTGTATACGTTGATGTTTTCTTGCTTTAATACGGGATCGCCTGTGTGGATCCCTAGGGCTGTCTGTGAGGTGTGTCCCTGGAACGGCTTGCACAACCGCAGCGCGAGCCGCGTGCCAAGCCCAGAGCTGACTCGGAGATGGGGCCAAACAATCACACTGCCCCCTCTGTCTGTTCGCAGCTGGGGGTATGACATATCCCTGGACATACAAAGCTCCCATTAGCTCCCACCAGCCATGCTCCATCTGAGAGTGACTGTAAAGTATTGTATCAGGGACAGAAAAAAGAAACACTCAACAGGAAAAAATTGACCATCAGAGCACAGGATGATCCTGTAAAAAACAAAGGTAAACTAACGGGTTCAAATCTTCTACTAACGGAGGCTTCTGCTAAGTGCCCAGGGGCAGAATTGCTGCAGAGCAAATACATAATGTAATACATCACTCCGAATGAAGAATTACATTCACTAGTTAAGTTTTCCCAACCGGCTCGGATCAGGTGTGGTCTTTCAAACAATATTATTTATAAACACATGATGATGTCAAACTGAAATATTTTAAGAAGGTTTTAAATGAAACTACGTCTGTATTTTTTACAATATCATTTCGAATGTTAGAAACATCAAATCATATTGGAACAAAACTGATATCTCTAAATACAGTTTTGTAGTAGAGTGAAGATTTAATGACTGCAGATGGCTAAAACACTTTAGATTATCCCGCACATAAAAATTCTCCTCTTGTTTAATTTTACAGCGCCAATTAACGTGAATGCATTCTCCAGAGTCCAAGACTTCTGGGTGAAACCAAATAAAATAAACAATACAACAACAATAAAGCCTTGCACAGGGTATCCTGGCAGTCCTGGATCACCATTCTTACCAATCTCCCCACGCCCAGTCAATCAGCATCTTCTGTTTCCTAGCAGTGGCACACCTTAGCACACACGTTCTATGAATATTTTTAATGTAAAGAAATGAAGAAAAGGCTACAGACCACATGATCTAAATCCCAACACAGATCCCAACTACTCCTTAGTCTGGCAAAAGGGGGCTGATGTGATGTGCAATTGTGCATAAGGGTATCTTAGAGCATCATTTCTAGCTTTTGCTCAATGACATCAAAGTCATAAAGTGGGTGCCCAACACCTTTTGCTCACACGTAATTCGCTGAAGTTAGAGGAAAGGGAAAAAATGGCACCAGTCCAATCAGAGGACTGCAAACGGATGGGGGGGGGGGGGGGGGGGGGGGGGGGGGGGGGGGGGGGGGGGGGGGGGGGGGGGGGGGGGGGGGGGGGGG
>JAOYSI010002609.1:5454-15895 GCA_025775065.1 Hiodon alosoides
GGGAGGTAAAAAGGGCAGGACTCCCATCAATCAGGGATTCTCCCTTGAGTCGGTGTGCGTGCGTGCGTGCGTGCGTGTGCGTGCGTGTGCGTGCGTGCACATGTCTATCTGTGTGTGTTTGTGTGTAGGTACAGACATGCACAGTCCAGGCATACTCATGGCCTGAGTGAGTAAGCCCAGACACACCCGATGAGAGGGAAGAAGTAGGCGGAGAGTGTTGCTAAGCAGCCAGTTCTGACCAGGCTGCTCCACCTCTTCAGCAGCTCTCCACCTATCAGGCCCCTCCGTATCAGGGGTCTCCGTGTCTGTGAGCTGCCGGTGGGCAACAGTCTCAGGCGTCTGTCCTCGCAGCGCTTTGTGTGTGAGAGCATTGTGTGAGACAGGGGATGTGTGGGAGGCGGCCCAGCGGAGGAGGAAAATCAGCATCGGCTCTGATGTACCATCAGAAGAGGTGAGGCTGTCTGGGTGAGGCTGTCTGGGTGAGGCCGATGGGTGACAGGGGCTTTTCTGTACATTCTTCTTTCACATGCTCCTGGTGTATCATGCTGCTGCTGCGGGTGGCGCGGGGGGGTGCCAGCAGGGACCACCTTGCCTGGCCTTTACTTTCCCCACAGCCTGGCCTTCACTTTCCCAATGGCCTGGCCTCGTCCTGGCTGTTTGCTCAGCCCAGCCATTAATATTAGGCGTTCTAAGGTTGCCATAGTGTTTACCATAGTCATTCTTGTAGCTGATGCTATTTTTGTTGAGCTTTGTTGAATGCTTGATTTTGGAATCAATCCTGCCACACAGCCAGCTGCTGATTTTATGTAGTCCTGGTTGTTGTGTGACCTGGTTGGTGTGTGATGGATGACAGTCAGTCTGATTGCTGGAAGAATGTCCTTGAGATGAACCTTGCATGAACCTCTCTTGTCAATAAAAGCATATTATGTTTCCATGGCGTAGAGAAGAGACACACACACTCTCCAACCCCCGCCTTTGGGAAGGCAGGAATTAAGATCCGTGGCGGTAAGACTCCGTCCCGTACTCCTGCGGGAGATGCTGAGGGGGGATGGGTGGCAGGGGGTGAAGGGTTCCTGGTGTCACAGCAGAACGCTGTCACCGCCCCTCTCCAGCACCATCACTGGCGCTGACTCATACCGTGCTTGCTCAGCTGTGAATGCGCTCTTGCTGTCTGTCGAATAAATTTCCACCATGCGGCTTAACGATTGGATGGTCCGTCTATCATTGGGGCAGCTGGCCGGGTAAACATGGGGCCTGTGTGAAACACGAGCCTGTGTGATGGGGGCAAAAGTGGGTGACTGATAGCTGTCGATTTCTGTGGTGAAGGTGGCCATCGCAGCTTGAGTGGGTTGGCTCAGATCCCCATATATCTGATCCCCTATAAAGAAAGATGGTGGGACAAACATTGAGGGACACCAGGACTACCGGGGGTGCTGTGTTTTATACCCGAGGACGCCTGACGTCACCCAAAAATATATTAAATAGTTGTATATTACCTTTTATATAAATAAATGACCCCCCCCATCCTACACATCAATGCCATGTAACTCTATTTTTCTTTAGAAATGACACTTGTATAATACAATTTATAGTTTTTCTGTCTCCGTAAAATGGCATGTTGGTACCTACATTTTTCAGGAACAAAGATCTGTACCAGTCTTTTTTGTTGTTGTTGGTAACTGTAGAAATCAGGCCTGGAACCATTTCTACAAATTAGATCCATAATATAGCACTACACTGGCCAACCACGTGTATCTTTACGTGGTTTAGTTGGAGTGGTGCAGCTGTGCAGCCTGATAAAGAGGCCGATAGCGTTCTGCTGCCCCTGCTCAGGTTGAGCATGTGTGTGTTACAGAGTGAGAGGGGCGTCGTGAAAGAGAGAGCGCTGTCCCTGGAGCTTGCCAGGATCAGAGATGAAGTCGGTAAGTGATATGCCGGTGGGGGTGAAGTGGGAGAATGTGGGGGGTTTGAAGAGTGTGGAAATTTGGGAGCATGAGGAGGGGCCAGGGAGGCTGGGGGGGTGAGGGGGAGAGGGAGAGTGTGGGATTGGGCACTAAGAGACACACTGCATGGTGTGTGTCGATTAGTGAAGGGGTTGGATGGGTCTCTTTTCCCTACCTATATCATCTCTTCTGGGAAATGGGGCAGTGATTCTTTGATCCCCTGAATCGCTGTGCGGGTGGGCGGGAGTAAGGTTAACAGTGAGGACCGTGTGATGGTGCGAGATTGCAGACTTTTTTCCCTCAGGTTGAGTAATGTGGCAAACGTCACTTTCACTTCATCACTCTTTACCTTCCTGTGAAGTCCCATTTAACCACCTTCTTCCTTACCCACTCTCCCCATTTCCCTGTTTTCCCTCAAACCCGTCCCTTTTGTTGTTCCCTCTCCTCATCCTCCTCACCTTGCAGCCCTCAGCGCGACACGCTGGGAGCGTCTGCAGCGGGACGGGGAGGAACGGGAGCGTCGCTTTGAGAGGGAGCTTTGGGTGCTGCGGGAGCAGCAGAAGGCGGAGCTAGAGGCCCTGGGGGAGCGCCTGAGGGTGGGACACAAAGCTGAGAGGGACCGCATCCTCCAGGAGCAACGGGCTGAGCTGAATCGACTGCATGCCCAGCAGCAGAGGCAGGTGAGGACGGGGCACGTCCAACGGAGGGCCCTGCACCGCCTGCACACTGTGCCATTTCGGCAGACCTTCCTGTCCAGAGCGACCCTCAAGTCCTACATCGAGTCCATTTACACAACCAGATATTTCATGAGTTTAAGTGTGTTAAACGTGTTAAACGCTACGCTCACAGGTACTATAGCCGAGGGTTTAACCCCCGAATAAAACTTCTGTTCTTTCTTTAGCCACACTTCTCTCACTCCGTTGGTTCCTTCCCCCTTGTTTGTCTCCACCCAGACGGAGGAAATGATAGCCAACCACAAGGCTGCCACAGCAGAGGCGGGGCACATGCACAGCGTGACCATGGCGACGCTGCGGGACGAGCATGAGCGGACTGTGAACGGTGTGTGCTGTGTGGACCGACTCGTGGCGCCGTGGTCAGGATAGCGGGAGCTCAAACTGAGCACGGATGTTCTGTTGAACTGGACTCTCTGCCTCTATCACGAGTGCTAGTTTCAATTCAGAAATGGTGAACAGAGAGTTGCATGCCTTGCACGTTGGTACCCACAATTGGCTTGGTGATTGAGTGCATTGGCAATGTTAACACAGACAGGGACCGTTTATTAAGGTAAAGGAGTCTGTATTAAGACAATATCAGAATTTTTAGCTTTGCAGGAGTATGTGGATGTGAACAGAGATGTGAACCTGTTATTAGCACACTGTGGTGGTGGTGGGCAGTTGTGGGAACAGTGACTGCGTACATGAATGTGTAAGTGTGTTTGTATGTGTGACGACTGGTTGTAGAGGGAGGGGTCTGAATGTAGCCGCTCTGTCGTTGTAGATCTGATGGTGGCCCACAAGGAGCAGAGGAGACTCCTGGAACAGGACTTTGAGAAGATCAGACTCTCGCTGCAGGTAGGAGGCAATGTGGGGAACAAGTCGACTTCAAATAAATGGTGGGTGCGAAGATACCTGACGAATGGGTAAACTTCTAAATGACCATTGTCTGTTAAGTGCAGGTGTCTACACTGAGGTTTAGATTTTATCTGAAGATACTGGTGACAGGGGTCTGTTTTTAACTTTAAATCGAGTTTTCTGTGGTACCTGAGGAAAGTTTGCAGATGTCAGCTTTCCTGGCAGCAGGAGGCGCAGTGGCTAAGGTGTTGTGTGCCATGCAGGATGAGGTCGACACGCTGACCTTTCAGAACCGCAGTTTGCGGGACCGGGCCAAGCGTTTTGAGGACGCACTGCGGCGGAGCACCGATGAGCAGATAGTGGTACTGACACACTCACAAATAATATACACACACAGTAAATACACCTACGCATACACAATGCCACGCTGAGTGTTAAAATACAGACGGGCATGAGCTGGGCTCACCTTGCCTGTCCCTCCACAGGACGCTCTGGCCCCATACCAGCACATCAAGGAGGACCTGAAGAGCCTGAAGGAAGTCCTGGAGATGAAGAACCAGCAGATCCATGAGCAGGAGAAGAAGATCACAGAGTTGGAGAGAATGGTAGGTTCCTCATCCACATAATTCTTGTGTGCGCATGCTGGTGTTGAAGCTAAAGCAGACATCAGTCAGTTTAATCGATGGCCTGGATTGATGGAGGTCATTTGTAATGGAGCAGTGATCACTCATGAGTACATGAGTCCACCCCAGGGGGGTCTACACACCACAGAAAGTAAGATGGATTAATTGCATGCAGCTTGTAATGACAACTGCATCAGTACAATGGGTTGTTTTAAGGCACTGAAGTAAGAATACATCTTTCTAGCTTTCCATCTGCTCTGTTTACCTCCTTGTTTAACAGGCCCAGAAGAAGATCATTTTGGAGGAGCGAGTTCAGGTGTTGCAGCAGCAGAACGAGGACCTAAAGGCCAGGATAGACCGCAACCTTGCCATGTCCAGGTGCGTGCCCTCCACCGTTGCTTACCATAGTAAAAGGCTGAAGAGCACACAGTCTCCAACAAATTTGTCCTCATTCTCTTCTTACGTATGAAATTTATTACTGTTAAAAAAACTAACATGGACCGCGATCATCAGCCTTTGTGAACACATGCGTAGATGTTTTGGGGATTTACCATCATTCCTCTTCAGCCCGTGAAGCCTGACATCCCGCATGTGTTCGCTCCCCTGCAGGCAGCTCTCAGAGGAGAACGCCAACCTGCAGGTGCACGTGGAGAAGGAGAGCGAAGAAAAGAAGCGACTGAGCCGGAACAACGAGGAGCTGCTGTGGCGGCTGCAGACGGGCGAGCTCAGCCCCCAAGTGTCCCCATCCTCTTCGCCCCTCCGCCGCCTCCCTCCGGGCTCCGCCTCCCCCTCCCGACTCCATCCCTTCCCCAGATGAGCAGCCATTCCCCTTCTCCTAGCTTCTCTCCCTCAAAAACACATAAGCACAGTTCCCCTGTTCCTGTTTCTCCATTATACTGCCGGTCACTTGCTCTGATGTGGGTGGGGTGGGGGGTTGGACTGGAGACGGGCTTTTCTTTCCAGAGACTTCGGAATTCCTCTTTTTTTTTTTGGTTTCATCGCCCATCTCACTCTGTGGAATTGTTATTGTATGAAGAGTGACAGACTGTTGATGTTGACTCCAGTGAGCAAAAAAAAAAGATGTTGTTCCTGAAGGCCTGTGCTCCATTTCCAGAGCACGTCACGGCTGTGTGATATGTGACCCATGGAAAGTTCCGAAACAGAAACCTTTCTGCCCGGTGGACAGACGAAGCCCGTATCTCAGTGTTGGCTTTCATCAGGGCCACTCGCCTTTTATCCTTCTTTCCCTTGGGGCAGGAATATGGCTGCAGCAGGTGGAAAAAGAGGAAGGCTGCCCTGCGTTTTAGGAGAAGCGCCTGGCATCTCTGCTGTTTGTTCTGGGCATCTGTGCAGCCTTTAGGTCCCCTCACCAGCAATCAGTCGACGTCCCCTTGAGATCTTTCTCAAACCGATAACAGTTAAAACCTAGACCAAGAGCTCATCTGGTTCTTCTGTAAATAAGTTCCAAATTTTGCATGTTAAGAAATCCCTGAAGATCCACAACTTCTCCCTAAGCTCCTTTCTGAATGTATAGAAATACTTATACATTGATGCTAGGGTGATAACTTGGTTACCCAGGTTGTCGTTGACCTGACCAGAAACAACTAGCCTTATTATCTATATGAGTAAATCTGTGTGTAACAGACATATAAACACTGTATCTCTAATTTTAATTTATTACTTCATCCGGAAAAATGGTGGCTCTTGTTGCCTGCAAATCTATGGGGGAAACGCTTATGCAGTCAGAATAATAACAGGCCCCTTGCCATCATTTCAATGGATACATTCTATTGACTGTGGTCAATTAATATTGTGTAAGCATCAAAATGAACCTTAATGCCAGACTCATTTCTGGTATATGCTGCATATGGACCAACATATGCACAAGGGGTCTGTGGGCAATTGATGTCCTTTGTAAAACTTCTGTCATAGCAGCTGCTTCATTAGCTCATAGAAGGCCTGGACCATCTGGAATGGTTCACCCGGGCCCTCCGACCCGGGGCATGCCCAATGCAGGTGCTCGTACCCTGGACTCACCTCTGGTTGCCTTGTCCGAAATATATTCCTGTTCCTTCCATGCCTCCTGAAGTAAGCGACTCATCTTGTTTACAAAGCATGTACTGTATGTCTTCCAGTTATCATTGTTGTGACATTCTTCTACTTATGGGCTGGCGGACCCCACCATGGGCCGTTCCTTGAGGTTGGAGTGCAAAGCTAAATTCAAACTCCAGTCTTCGAAAGCTGTAGGGTATACTGTGTTTTAAACATTCATTATTTACATTATGTGCTATGTCACCTGATGTTTCATGCTGTAAATTAGGCGCTAACTGAAAGGTAGAGCGAAATAACAGCCGACTCCAGGTCTTGTGGGGACTGATGTTTGAAACCATTGTCATTACGACAGTTATTGGTTATCAGGCAGCATAAAGAGTGTTGGTAAACTGGTATTGGTAAGGAGGTCTATTATATAACCTTAATCTTGGCAAATTAAGAAGTTTTACTGTACTTTTGAAGGATTCCAAGAGTCTTTTGTGATGCCGTTACCCATATGGCCTGCAGGGGAAGGAAGGGTACCCTCTGTGTGGTTAGGTACGCTCCTCAAATCCAGGTCGTGTCGAGATTGGAAATTGGATTGTTGAAGAACAATGATGCTACTTCTACTTTTCTGTTTGTGGTGGCAGGACTAATGTGATGCATTATTACAACTGCCGACTCCAAATTGAGGAGAAAACAAAGGAATAATTGACAGTTTAAAACAAAATATATATAATTTTTTTTAGAGACTGTGAACGGCTCCCCTGTTCATTTAGTAATCCTCAGTCTCCAGTGGTGGTGAATCACAAAACAAGCATGAAGGGTCAACATCTTCTTCCTCCAAACTATTCAAAGGGAGAGAAAAAAACCCAGCTACTACCCTTGGATCTGAACCAGCAACACTCTGGTTCCAGGTCAGGCAGCAGAACTTACCTAAGCGTATGTTGTGACGAAGTTTGGACTGTTTGTTTGGACAAATTTTTAAAATGTAATCGCTTCTCTCCATTTGAATCAGGGGTGCCTGACTCCAGTGTCTTCTAGTTTCAGAAATATCAGTAATTATTTCCATAAACAGAATTGCCCAAAATCGGTATTGGAATGAAAACAGACATTGTGGCCCACGTGGACTGGGGTTTGAGATCCCTGCAGCAATGTCTGAAGCCACAACAATGAACAAATCTCCAGTTAAAACGCTAGGAACACGTCAGTCCTTGCAGCCTTGCTAACTTGCTCAATTTCTAACACGGCCGGCGCACTGAGGTCCACAGTGTTATTCCCCTCACAGTATTCTTTTCTCTCACATGCTGTTTAAGAAGGTCAACGGGTATATACCTGTATACATACTACTAAATCATGTCTTCAAGCTGCTCTGACTGCTTCTATGTCCTATGGACATACCTGGGTATCCAGTGTTTAAATGTTTGCTCTGTTGTGCACAATATCTAGGTTGCAGAAAATGTGTTCTTTCCCGCCGACTTTGGTTCTGCAGATTGTATTATGTTGCTTCCGTCGTAAATACTATCAATATAAAAGCACATGCATTCAGTTGATTGTTTACTTTGTGTTTTAAATAATTAGTTTTAAAAATAAGCTTAGATGCGTACTTCACTTGTGAAGTAACACTTGGGAAAACACTTTTTTATTTTTTATTTTTTTGTCTTGAATGTTTAAACATTACATGATACGTAGAGATAGTGAATATTCTCTCCAGGAAATGTGCAGTTCCCATTGGCCATGACACTGCAGTCAGGATTTTTTTTGTTTTGTTTTCATGTACTGCCAAATGAAGTTGTAAAAACCTAAGGTAATCTAATGCTTTTGGATGATTAACATCCTTATACTTCGTACACCTAATGGGGATTATCCTTTGAAACAAAACATTGAACACATTGAGATTCCTACCTTGTTTCAATCTTGATAGTGCCATAATGATTATCTGAAGTCTTTAGCATTTAAAGATGTCTCTGATTGAAAGAATTCCGGTAAAAAAGTTTGACTGCTTAAAACTATAAAAGTCCACCACATTTTACGCTTAGGCAACCGTGACACGGGGATGGGTGGGGCAGACCCCCTAATTAGATAACTTGTGAGACTGACCATTCACTACACCAGGGGTGTTCAACTTTGATCATTCTAAATGGTCATTCTTTACACCAAGGGTGGTCAAATCTGGTCATTCTAAACAGTCATTTATTCAACCAAGGGGGGCCAACCCCGATCCCTGCAGGCCCCCTGTCCACCTGCCCATTTAACCGTGAGTGACTATTCAGGAAGGAAGTTCCATCTGCTGATGTTCATGGTCAAAGTCTCATCAGTTGCTACTCCTCGCCTATGGGATGGACTTTTTCGGGATCTGCTAACATTGTAACATGAGCACAGTAACGATTTCCGACAGTGTGTACAAAATAGTTAAATTAAATGGACAACCATGACAAAGGCCAAGACAACCTCCAAGGTTGGGAGATTGAATATAACAGGTTTTCTTGGCGCCACCTTGTTCTCTAAATATCCTTGCTGGGAGTGAGAACTGAGTAATAATTTTAAAATCAAAAGATTTGCATGAAAGCAGCTTTTTCTCTCATTTCTGTGAGAAATGTCCAATTGCGTCACGTTGTTGGGTTTAATGTTGGAGAAGAAGGGGCCAGTTTGGACTGTTACTGCTCAACGTAGCCTATCCCTGCTAAATAGACACTGAAAACTGAGCGTTGCGATTCAGGGGGGGAAATTCCTGATGTGAGCATAATACCAATCAAAATGTCAATCACTTAAACTCTGCATTGTTATACAGATTTCCAAAAGTCAATAAAGTATTGTTGGTCTAGTATGGTCTTTTTCAGAAGAATGTCACAGTACTACCAAGAACTTCCGATACAGAACACTTTTTCCCCCATCCGCTTTTTAAGCATCACTTAAGCACCTTTTCTGTAATTTTACACTATTTTAGTTGCTTCACTGAAACTCTTATATAGAGCAAGATATTTCACATTTCCCCATTTAAAAAATCTGGACATTTTCTGAAGCAATTCGGGTGAAGCACTATTATCAAGGGTACAACCATGTCTCTTGGTCTGGGATTTGAACCTGCAACCTACAACCCTCATCGGTTGGACGTGAGGCTCGCTTAGGATTAGTTGCTACATGACCGTTGCAGAGTAGCTGATGGTTCCTCTTATTCCCCCCGCTCCAAAGTCTGGCTATTGAACAATAGCTACAGAAATGGGTCCATGTTGACAAAGCTGTGTCACTGGCCGTGTGTGGCAATTGGTCCAGTCCAGCCTGGAGCAGTCTCTGTAATTGGTGAAAAAATGAGCTCATTGAGTACATAGTCCATGTCTTTAATTTAGTTGCGTAATTTACACATAACTGTTTCTCAATTCAGCATTTTATTTAAAACGCCAAAAAAGCAACGTTGTGTTCGCCAAAACGAGCGCTGTTTTTACTCCTGTTTCACATGAGGCATAATATAATCTGTTAAAATATTTTCTGGTTTAACACTAGGTGGCAGGGTTTGTTTTTTTCACGACTGCGCTGCGTTCCCATGGAAGTGATCCATGAGCTCAACTGAGCGATCATTACTATCCTGATGGAGACGAATCACACTCCGTCGTGATTGAAGTGCTCTACAGATCTGTCTCAACACCGTTGTTCTGTTAATGTACTGAATAACTTGCCCAGCTGTTCTTTTACTTTAGATCTGATCTAGATATTTAGGGAAAACATTTTTGGATAAATTCTACTTCGTACTACTTAAGGCTACTTCGTTTACGTTGGTAGAATAATTGTGCCGGGATTTGAACAACCCTCAACGAGTTACGAGTTGGGGTTAATCTTTATGCCACACAATTATCCAGTAAAAACTGAAAGTGTCTTCCAAATTTGACAAATGTATTGGAACCTACAAACAAATTAATGTTTTTTTTTTGTTTGTCGAGCCCTTTGAACACCAGGGGTCGCCCCCGTGCAGAGTATCTCCTTATAATCTATCATTAATAGCTCAAAAAGAGCACTTAATTGTAGCAAAAACAACAAATTATCGTTTTTGTCCTAAAATTCGTGATCTGCCCTTTTTCTCTTCTGTGAAGGTGCACATTCCCACTCTACCCTAGTTATTGATCGGTTCTGGGTGATTCCGTATTTGACCTGTTATTCATGATGAACATTTTTGGGTGCGTAATTTAAATAGTGCGAGAAAAAAATGTACTTATTTACATAATTATTACCTATTAAAATTAATATATATATGATTGAAAGAAGTTGTGTGGTTTTTTGT
>JAOYSI010002610.1:0-11948 GCA_025775065.1 Hiodon alosoides
AGGTGGCCACCACATATATATATATGGAAACATAGAATGGAAATCAATGCAATATGCCGAAAAACCCTTTTCACAATATCTTGAGAATGTCTCAACAGGCATGAGATTTGTCCACAGTGTGAACCCAGAAAGGATAAATAATTAAGAAATGCCACCTACAATGAAAAATACAATAGCAGTCAGGTTGCTTTATTCAATTAGAATGATTAATCCCCCTGCCTAGTATAGCAACAGCCCTGGAAGCCTGCCTAATGTGGAACATTACACCCTGTGAAAAGAAGCAGGGCACTCTTCTCTGAAAGAATTAGACACATAAAAACTAAACACAACAAAAACTAAACACAACAACAGATCCTGAGAGCACACACCAGAAAACACATATCAGTTGTTTACAGACAGTTGGCTGCAACCCATACGTTAATATTAATGTATACACTGGGGATATAAAGGGACCATCAGGTCGGCTTACAGGACAACGCAGTCAGGGCAGCTGGTCTGAGTTCAATAAACCATCACACACAAATAGACCCACATTAGCAGAATTTAATGTGCTTCAATGTTGATCCTTCAACGAAAGTACTGACTTCAATTCCTATTGTGAATGTCAACGAGATCCAAATATTCAATAAGGCCCATGGGGTGTGGTGAGTAAATGAATGTTGTAAGGCTTAACTACGTGGCTGAAACCTAAAAACTCCCCCTGAGAATGTTGTTTTCTCAACATGGCATCAAGGAATGATTGATTTAAAGAGAAATGAGTATTAATAATGTCCTCCCATGCCGAGTGCTGCAAGGCTGTTTAAAAGGGACAGGTCTTGTTTTGGGTCCCAGAAGAGTAGAGCTGCTGGGCCCATGATTCAAGTATGGGGGACTGGGCACAAATCCTAATAATGCTAATACTGGTTTGATGTCTGTTCAGCATTACTAACAAGCCATTTTTGACCCTGCCATGACACTCTCATCAATACCACCTAAAATTCCCTTCCAGGAGGGGGGGCTCATGCCACGTTCTCTTCATGCCTTCATAGAATGAGTGCAATAAGAATACCAAACTGGAGTGGCGGGGTGGGCAGTGGATGTGTTTACTGACGATATGCGTCATGACTCCAGAGAACGCAAATCCTGTGCAGTCCTGGGCAAGGTACGGCGATAATTAATTAGCCTCCTGTCTGGGTGTGAACAATGAGGCAATGGACACAAAACAAGAACCTGTTTGTTCAGAAGGAAGCTAATTTTCATGCAGGGTTTCACTGGCTGCTGATGACCATGACTGGCTGATTATTCTTTCCATCGTCACAAAAAACTTCAACTTCTGTTTGCTTTTAATTCACATGGTATGCAAAATTACTGAGGAAAAAACCCTAAATTAATTAGTTATCCATTTAGTTGGCGTGTTACCTCTCTGGAAAAACATTGCTACTGCTCAACAGCTTACAACACCACTTGCACCAGGAAAATTCTTTCAAATTATATTATGTAACTGTAGCCCTGAAGAAAACCAGAATATATGTATAAATATATGTACAGAGCAAGTTTGCTAATTCGTTGTAGATATTGGTGCCACTCAAGAGCAAATTAGGCAATTAAGTCTATTAGTCATAATTTGTATGTATTAGAATAATTAGTCATTATTCTGATCTTACCATTTAGCCTTTGACAGAGCACTCGTCGGTGGCAAGAGCTCGAAATAACAAAGACTCTGAAACGGCTTATCAGCCGTATGAGCAATTCTAACAGTGAGGATTCCCCATTTCACAGAAAAATCTGTCCGAATGGGGTCACGTATCAGAACACATTGACGGAATCCCTTACTGTGACAAGAAGGCTAGCACAACACGCCATTGTCCAGATCTCCAACAATTAAGGAGTTAAAAGGAAGTGCAGGCTAAAAGCTATCACCTTTCTTGCTATTTCCGACGGCTGCTGCTATACCTAGGCTCGTATTTCAGGGTGCCTCACGTGGCAACTCTGACGGAATCCCAACAGGCTTTGCACAGGTGTTCATCAGATCAGATCGCTGACAGCCATGCCATTTGGAAACAGTTCCAGCGTTTATGTTCACGCAGAGTTCCCGAGGGCGGCAGAAGAAGTTAACAACATCGACATTCTTGAGATCTTTCTACCATTTACACATTGTTTTTCTTCAATGTGGAGTTCCTTTCCGCAACTTGTTTACAAGACTGCTTCCTGAGTGCCATCTGTGCACGCACCGACTTGCTTCTAATCCGATTCTTGTCCAGAACAGTGACCATAAATCTTTCAGAGAAGCCTTCAGTTATTAAAAATCTGATTTGATAGTCATTACCAATACCCCTAGCGTACCAATCAGTTGGCAATTCTGTTATCTAACCATGTATATAACTTCAAAACACGGTGGATGAACAACACAGAAGTTTCTAACCCCTTTGCAAATTTGATCATGTTAATTGCACAGTTTAATTGAAAAGTTGTGTAAGTAAGGTCATGCATTCTACTCAAAGCTCTGTATTTATTTGCATGTAATCCTTTTAGCCTCAACTTCCTTATCCACTTACCATAATGAGTCTTTGATCAATAATTAAATTAAAACCAAAGTTGATTGTAATCAGGACTGTTAACTACCTGCTGACCACCCCTGCTCTCAAACCAGTTTACTGATAACTTCACCCTGCTATTAGGGCCCAAAATCAGTAACATATATTTCGGGCAGTGCTGACCCAAATCAGGCTTGATTATTACCCAAAAT
Source organism: Hiodon alosoides (assembly GCA_025775065.1). Lineage (NCBI taxonomy): Eukaryota > Metazoa > Chordata > Actinopteri > Hiodontiformes > Hiodontidae > Hiodon > Hiodon alosoides. The sequence continues at coordinate 2,726 of JAOYSI010002610.1, forward strand.
ACTGAAACAGTTGACACAAATGATCAATTTAAATAGACTGATTTAAATTTTTTGCACTAGTAGATTGCATTTTGCATTACTTGCACACCAAAGAAATGTAAGAAGCACCTAAACTGTGGTGTAATTTTTTGGAAAAATATGCTAAAATGTATAAACTCAGACAGGGGGCAAATACTTTTTCACGGTACTGTATATTCCATTAAATGTGTTATTCTAACATTCCTAGTTGATTTGCAGGTTTACTTGGTGCTTAGCAACTATGTATACACATAGTTGTTCCACCCTGGCCAGCCGTTATATCGAAGTAAATCATTTCACTAAGGAGAAAACTATGCTGGAAATAAATGGATGGCACACCAGTGCCAGTCTCCAGTCTTCCTCCTCCATAATAGCTGATGAGTGTGGTCTTCCTTCACCACCTTCACTGCCTAGGAGACTCTGCAAGGATTTTAAAGAAATTGCGCAAGATAAGGCAGTTTAATGCACTCATTTCTCGAGACCTTCACTTAAACTAGTCCTCAGGATTTTCTCGGTTTGTGTGTGTGAACTGCCAAAGTTCCACAGGGCTCACAAGGCATGATGAGTACCCTACGATAACGATGCCCAGCATTGTCAAAGTCCAAAAAAAACGAACACAGTTCGGCCTATATCCAGGGGTGGGATATCCAAGTCTTCAATGGTGGGAGCGCTGCAGGCTTCAGAGTTACCTTTCAATCAATGACTGATTTATACCTGAAACACCAGGGAAGGTGTCCTACTATCCAAACAAGGTCCAAACCAAACCAATACTAGGTGTAACAGTACAGAAGCCTGACTGAAGCGTATGTGCTCAGTCGACTGTCACGCCAGTGGGCATGATTATTTCTGGTGAACGTCATGATTTCTGAGACCTGTCAGGTCAAACTAATAACACACTAATTCACCCCCTCCCTGTTTAGCTGTCCGTTCAGTTGTGTTGAGTGCATGTGGACCATGTCTTTTCCTGCATGCAGACAAAACAATTAATGTTGATTGACAGGATGGACGAAGAAAATTCCAGACAAATCTAACAGAGTAAATGATGGGTGGAGAAAATCTGAGATTTGTCACACTGACAAAGAGCGTGTTTGGCATTCATGGTCATTCAGCACAATTGCTTGAGTTTAACTTCTGTTAAGTAAGTCGTGATGTCTTCAAGACTTAAATGAAAAGATTATTTTTATATCACACCACCAGTGAGATGTGTTCTCTCTATGATTCACTTTCCAGATCACAGGGGATCTTCGTGATAATAACATTCAGGCTTAGTAATCACACCTAATCATACTTTAATTATGAATTTTTAAAAAGAGTCACTTGCAAAACTAAAGTGGTTGCGAGATACAAAGAGAAGGAAATAGAGAGAGGCAGGGAAATACAAAACTTTGTAGAAAATAGATGGGTAATACATTCATTTAATCTATGCCCTGGGACTGCAATAAAGAAGGCTTTGCTGGGTGGATCAGCAGTGTCCCCCACTGCAGGACCAACAGGGAGATCAGTTTTAGGCTGCTAGGAGACCACTGAAGCCTGTTCTATACCATCACCCACAAAGCTCACAGGAAAGCACAAAAATTAGCATGGGGCTCTCTAGTTTTACCTTAGTGATGACAAAAAGTTGTGGCTGATTATTTAAAACACACACAGCATTTCCTAATATCATATGTATGACTTCATATTTATAAATCCACATGCAGAAATACTTCAGAACACTCTCAAGCTTGTGAAACAGTCTGGCTTGTTAAATAAAATTTAAGAAATTAGATGGCCTAGGAGCCTCTTGTGTTGTACACACACTGGCTTTGCCCTATAATAATGAGAGTGGAAGGCGATGGCAGAGATTCAATTTTAATATTGAGTTTGCCTCAATATCTTGGTTAAGTACCTTCCCACTCCAAGGGGAACACTGCTAAATGTCACCAACAAACTATGCTCAGGCACACAAAGTTATTTAAAAATCATAGCACAGTGCCTGCATGAATAATTAGAAAAAATAGATCCTTCATCTATAATATATGGGTGAACTGTTTTCTTGTTTTCTATGTAAATTAAATTAGAGTTATTATGAATATTCGAATATTAGACTTAATGACAGGCAACGGTAGACAGTTAATTAGAGAGTTAATAACAATAATTGGAGTCTCATGAATACTGGATGCCTCCATATTATTCTTTCTCTGAGAAAATATGGCAGTTACATAATAACTGCTTTATTTTTTATTCCTTTAAAAAATTTGGAATCAACAATTATTTTTCAAAATTTTCTCCCACCCAATATGGAATAGCGCTAATATATTTCAGCTTATTGACACAACTATTGATACCACCACATGTGGAGAGAGTGCAATTAGGCTCATTCAGTCCTAGTCACCATCAAGCCACCAGTCTCTTTTCCACTCTCTCTCTTTTCAGGCTACACAGACCACATAAGAGGTTCGGCGCCAATTTGAGTCACGTACCACACAACAGTTCTGCAAGCCTGCAGGCGCCTGGCAAACCAGTAGGAGACGCTCGTTGCTACAAGCCAAGATAATCCCAGCCAATTTAACCCACCACAACCCAGGTGGCACTGTGTCAGCTGGGCCCTAAATCTTAAACTAAACTAAAATATTCTGATATAATATATATGTTTAGGAAATCTTAAATTTAAAATCTTGAGCATATTTTGATTCTATGAGTTCTGATTTAGTTCCGACTGTAAAGGGTTCACTGGGTGACCATTATTAAATAAAAATGGCCATAATTCTCTATGGCAACAAGAACAGAATAATAGAGATTACTAAGCAAAGTCATTTTCAAAATGGAATAACTATTACCGAACCCAGACTCCTTCCCTGTTTTCTTACATTCAGAAAGAGCTGTCAATTTTAAGTTCAAATGTCATGCCTACCAGCCAGACATTTTAGGCCACGCTGGCATTCCTGCGCCTCAGGTTTTGGACACAGAAAAATGGGGTTCCCCGTGGTAAATGATGTGACGCTTCTGCAGACCTTTCTCAGTCTGACTCTAAGCGAATAAATGACACAATGCCAATAGCAGTGATCACTGGAATAAACAAAAGCATTAAACACAATCCTGCATTTATAGACGTTATTCAGTCCACCATAACGCCTCAGGCACTAGACAATGTGCGTGGTGTGGGGCACCGAACAGTACTGGACATGGCAACGCTACTGTGTTTCTCCAGACAGGGTGACAAACTTTCAATGTTCTGGAGGCTAACAAAAGAGAATTGAAGTTAGGCACGTTATAGATGGGTCTGTTTTCCCACACAAGCCTCGTTACTGAGAGCTAGTGGGAGTGATATATGCTGCAATGGAGGTATTGCAGGCAAGCGCAGACAACAACAGGTGAATTACCAAGTCCTGCAAAGTGAGAGATAAGGGCCTCTCAAAATTTTTGCAATTTTCATTTAGTTTTTATTAACGCATCAATTCAGTTAGGAAGCCCTATGGAGTCAAGGACCTATTAACCATTAACCCCAAGGTCTTGGGATTCGCAAGCAACAACAAAATGTGAGTCACCACATAAGGTGCCCAAAATAGAAACATGAAGAATAACATATACAGGGCTTGTCATGACACAAGACGCTAACTCATCTGTCACAATTATTTAGGGTTACTTACAACAAAGGGATGATTAACCCCAGGCATTTTCTTTTTGACAGAATGATATTCAAGAGAAGCATTCCTGAACAGCTACGATTCCTCCTTCACTTAACATTGTACTGTCTAAAACGGATTCCTGTTGCATGGAGGCAATGCCTTTGTAATAGTGTGAATATGAAAGAAACAAAGGCTTTCACCTTCCACAGGTCAAACCAGCCATTGGTTAAGGGAGATGTTAAATAAAAGGTTAATTATCAATTCTTTTCTTATTTCCCTTGTGAAATATTTTTAATAAAGGCACTGGTTAACATTTTAGGAAATAGCAGTGTGAGAGGAGAAGTCTAGAACATCAACACGTTCATCAGGTGTGTCACAGGACTTATCTGGTGGTGGCATCTTTGTACCTGGTGTCACATTTGTGTTCCACTCTAAGTCACAAACAGCTTCTACCTCATCTCAGCTCTCAGGATTCAGCTAGTGGTCCTCTGAGCCACCAATCGTTTCAGGCGATTTTCCTCAGTATGTTATTTCTCCATTACATGATGGAATATCATTATTTATGAGTGTTCTTATGAAACAATAAAACTCTCAGACTGATCTCTCTGGGATTCAGGGCAATCCACTCATAACAAAATGATTCATCTGCCTTTTTTATGTTCAGTCAGGGAAAATGAGGAAGACTACAGAGATTAACCACGCCATGATAACAGTCAAAGTAGCTAGCTTCTGAAACGTGTCAATATTTGACACAACATTAAGAATTGTTGTTCAATTTAAGAATTGAAGCTAAATAGTTCCCATAAAATTGTGTGTTAAATAGCCAACAGGCATTTTCTCCACAGGCTGAGGAGGACGAGAGTTACTGCAGACGAACTAAAGAGCAGAACAACATTGACCATGATAAAATTCGAACCCGCAACCTTGTTGGCCTTAGACTGAAATATCCAAAATACAGTTCAATAAATCCATGTACAATTTCCATGCAATGAGGGATATAAGTAACTAAATGACTGCATGATTGAATGCCACTCTAATCCACCTTATCAGGTAAATAAAAAATACATTTGGATGGCTGGAGACTGGATCAGAGAAGTATTATTCTGTAATGTGACTGTATTGGATTCAAACTTTGATTTAAAAAAGCGTGATTCTTTGTGATACACCATGTGAGGTGCTTTGTGAATGCCTAACGTGATTGCTTTGCAGTGGTCATGTATGCATTTTCGCAGATGCACTTCAAACTGCTTATTTCCTACTAGAAAACCCATGATATAGGCAGCGTTTTTGCCCAATCCAAATACACGACCCCTTTTTTGCATGGGTGAAGAGTGATGGAAACCCTTCAGGATTGCCATACGAGGCTCATTCCAGACCGACTGGAGGCCGACAGGAGAACCTACTTCAGTACGTGCGTGGATCCATTAATCTGGGTGGTGGCGCAGGGGCCGCCTGGGACCAGGATAGAGGGCCGCCTGTACCGCTTGTGGCCGCAGCAGAGGATGATGAGGAAGGCACGGCGGAAGGACTTGTTGAGGAAGGCGTAGAGGATGGGGTTGAGCATGGAGTTGATGTAGCCCAGCCACAGGCAGGCGGCCCAGAGCTTCTCTGGGACCGTGTAGTCAATGAAGGGGTCCACCACATTGGTGATAAAGAAGGGCGCCCAGCACAGGCAGAAGCAGCCCATGATTATACACAGCGTCTTGGCGGCCTTGGTCTCAGTGCGCATGCGGTGGTTGCGCTGGTGGTCGGCGCTGTCGGAGGAGGATCCGGCGCCGCCCGCCCTCTGCAGCATGCTGATCTGCCTGGCATGGTCCCGCGCCGTGATGTAGATCCGCTGGTACGCCAGCACCATCAGCCCCAACGGGATGTAGAAGGCCACGACCGAACAGGTGAGTGCATAAGGCTTGTTCACCATGAAGACACACACTGTCGTGTTGCCGTCACCGTTGAACTTCCGATCCTCTATCTGCCAAAGGATGACACACAGGCACAGTCAGGTACACCTAGGCAGACACACACACACACACACACACACACACACATACACACACAGGCACAGTCAGGTACACAAAGGCAGACACACACACACACACACACACACACACACACATACACATACACACACAGGCACAGTCAGGTACACATAGGCAGACACACACACATACACACACACAAACACACACACACAAACACAGAAATAGTACACATGTCACACATAAATACATGTACCCACACATGTGTGCACACACAAAAACACAAAAAAAGCGCTACAGTACTCAGTAAATTAGCCTCATTTATAAGTGGTCATCTAGGAAAGTCAGTGTGACAAAGAAAAGTCCATTATTACTACAACCTATATTGTTCCTGAAGCCACATTCACTGAGGTTGGTTCTTAAGCCATCCAGCCATACCACATCTCTAATTTTCTTTAACTAAATTATACATTGACAGCCTTTTTGAGTTATTTCCATTTCAATAGCTCCAACTGACGTCTGAACATGAAATATATATTAATTCAAACTCTTGAGTACTCTTACTCACGCCACCTCCGTTCTGAGAACCAGAAATCAGAGGACACCTGACTTCATCCCAGGGGCTGCCCAGCAGGCCTCTCCCGAAATAGCAGATGGAATTGGGGTGAGGGAGCACAATCTTGGGGATTATTAAGATGCTCAGTAAATTCACTGTGCAGTGCCAGGCATGGGCAACCCACAGACTCCTGCTTCGCAACCTCGCCTCTGAGCACACATCATTAGCGCGAAGAGCTAATCCAACCCCCAGGACATTTTAACCTCACAAAGCTGAGCGCTCAGGTTTACAATAACAGCAAGATAACACGGATTGTTGGACCTCCGTCATTTGGAAACCACCACCCATCCTCCGAATTGATTAGTCAAATTCTGTAAAAACGTAGCACTCTTAATGTTGATTCAATACACTTTATCTTTTTAAACCTCAACTTTGCAACACTTAAAAGAAACTATCCAAGGGTTTCCACTAGATTTAAAGATTTATTTTAAAGAAAACATTCAAAGACTGACTGCATAAGCCATATTGATTGTCTTTTCTAAGAATATGATATAGATATAATAATAGAAAACATAAGGAAGTGTACATCCTTTAAGTCCAGACCGTTCATTCCCCAAACTGCCTTCAAATTAGATCTGTACTTGTTGAAAAAATATTACAGATATATATTTTTTGCTTTACATGAATCTAATTTGTGATGTTTTTCTCTGTTTACTACATGTCAATATCGCAAAGCTAATTATCTACTTTGAGGAGAGCAGTCAGGGAATGTGTTGGTTGTTCGTGAAGTCTCTTTCTATCAAATACAGTCTTTATTTGCGGTCTGAAATAGAAGTCCATTTCGGTAATGAGCTCACGTACTTTGATGAAGCAGCCCCCCATTGATTTCTGCATCTTAACTCCTATCTTTCAATAAAATTGTCCACTTCTTTGAATGGAGGTTGTGTACAACCGCATATGTAATGCCCCTGCCACAATATGAAAAGAAACATTTGAATCCTCCTTTTTTTGCTTGTTGTTTAATGAGCATGAAAGGGGGGGGGGGGGAGAAAGAACTTTCAGCTTTTCCATCGGGCGTGCGTTACGATTTTGTGCTCTAGATAATTAAAATGGTCGATTCTGATGTGTTGCTTAGGCTGGGGTTTTGCCAGTTTCTTGTGCAGTGTCTGATAGTTCAGTTTTATTCTCAGTCTTACATTAGGGTAGTAGCTCTGACGCATTCTGACTGGCAGCCAGCTGTCACTGGGGCTCTTTCACCACAAACATACAAAACGGCAGACAAGGACAGTTCCGCTAGGGCTGGTCAAATGAAATCAACCCTGCTGATGCACAGATCTCCATTTTAATCACAATTAAATGTGTGACAATTTTTAGTGACCATCTGGCCCTGTGCATGAGTAGTTATATCGTATGACTTGGGATCTGATCAGTATCAGTAAAAGGATGTTTGGGAATCACGTTCTTAATAGTTAAAACCTTTGTCATCTAACAAGCTAACAAGCTCTGTAAAATAGAGTAGGCTTGTCTAAAGTGTCTGTTGAAGCCTAAGTTTGAAAAATGCAACCATAATGTTGGTGTTTGAAAAGAAAAATTGTGTGTTCCGTTTATGGCGACCTTTGGATCAATGTGGGTAACCGTACTTGTGATTGAATTAATTTAAATATTTAATTTAATCTAATTTATTCCAGTATATTCTTATTTACAAAGGGTTAGTCTATCTAGTCTTAAGTTGTAGCTGGAGCATGGGTAATTAGTTGAAGGAAGCGGGGAATCGTGGACGGTATGGTGCCCGGCTGGTGGTTAGCCTCTGTCTTTATGGCGGTGTGGGTTTGATTTGTTTGGTTACTCTAGTTTTGGCACAAAGCACCCTGCACTCAAGCTGGCCATAGTTAATGGCCCAAGTGACCATTTTGCTGGTGTCAGTCTTGGAATCAGTTTTTTTGTTTTTCCTTTTAGAAAAAATGAAAGGAATGTTACAAAGGCCGAAACAATTTTGCCAAATTGCAGCAGTGGGATTCCACACAACTAGAAGTTTACATTAATAAAGTGTTTAAAATGCAATATAGCCTCTATTGGTCACATCAGTGTTCTTGAGGGTCAAGTGTGCAAGCCCTGTCTGTTCATTCCTGTCCCGCTCATATTCATTATGCTTTGTCAACAGTCCCCAAAGGGTTTGGATGTAGTGCAGAATGACCATACTGGGTTTTTTAGTCCTTTTGCTATTGAACAGTGACACATTAACCAATGCCTGCAAAAGGCACTGAGGACTTAAAATCAATGGCAATTTTTTTTTACACAGAACTGCATTTATTACTTTGCTTTTTAAAATTATTTGATTTCGGAAACATTGTCTTGAACATGTTTGGACTGGTTTCATATAAAACAAGTTGATTGGTATTTTGCCTACAATGTAATAAAGCACATGAAATAGACTGATATGTATTGCGCATTTTACCTGTTTGTACTCGCTGTATACCTGGAAGAGGCCTTTAACAACCAGTATGAAGCTGATATTGTGGCCTTTATGCCTGACAAAAAAACAAATACTACAGACTACCTATGATCAGTGACATTAGTTTGTTGTTCCTCTTTCCGTCTCATAAAATCCTTTGTTGGATCTTCTAAAACTCTTATTAGATCTGGGCTTGGACCAAGTTTTGGCCGTTTTGTGCATTAGAAACTATTAGGTTGTTAGGTCACATGACACATTTACTGAAGGTTCAGTAAAACACAGCAGTAAGAGTGCGCAAAAAGGTTCAGTAAAACAGCAGTAAGAGCACACACGAGAAGGTTCAGTAAAACAGCAGTAAGAGTGCGCAAAAAGATTAAGTAAAGCAGCAGTAAGAGCGCACACGAGAAGGTTCAGTAAAACACAGCAGTAAGAGTGCGCAAAAAGGTTAAGTAAAGCAGCAGTAAGAGCACACACGAGAAGGTTCAGTAAAACACAACAGTAAGGGCACGAGAAGGTTCAGTAAAACACAGCAGTAAGGGCACGAGAAGGTTCAGTAAAACACAGCAGTAAGGGCACACACGAGAAGGTTCAGTAAAACACAGCAGTAAGGGCACAC
>JAOYSI010002611.1:0-15890 GCA_025775065.1 Hiodon alosoides
ATAAATCATCTGTTAAGCTTATTTTAGGGACTGTGGTACTAAATCCATCCGTGGTACATAAATATATTATAAAAATAATTTTTTTTTATTTTATTTTATTTTATTTTTTTTTGTCTAGTTTTCTGATTTGAAAAAATTAGGCATGTACTGACCACTTCAGTTAATATCGTTTTACTATCTCAATACCTAAAAACTGTTTGTTGGTTTCTGAACAACTTTTTTTCTTTTGTAAAAAAAAATATGAATCCTTTTCATATAAAACACATCTTTCTTGAGTTTCATTTTTATTCCAAAAAGATTTCATGGTACAATATTCTGCATAAATTTAGAAGACTTATACCATTAAGGAAATGGGGTGTTTTTCAGCTGTTGTCTCACCCAGCTTAGAACAAAGGCAGGTTAGTTTGGCTTTTAAAGTTGTTGTTTTTTTTAAACCTCAGCACATTTCTATAAATCATGGCAAGAGCCCAAATAGATGTTTAATTTTGCAGGGGGTAGCTTTGAAAGGTCCCTGGGCGCAGCTAATTTGATTCTCCCTTAGAAACAACAGAGCCTAAATTGTACTGAGGTGTTTGTCTTTGAGTAACGAATTTCTGTAAGTAATAAATATATGAAGATGGTTTAAGGTAGATTAATTTTAATTGGAGGGGTTATATGGACCATTCATCCAATTAAAAATGATTTGAGCCCACTTGTCTCTAACCCACATGGCATTTTCATCACCTTTCCATCAATTTCATGTTTGCTTTTCTCTCTGAATGAGAGCCTTATTATGGATGTTCAATGATTTATTGTTTTAACCACACTATCCTTGGTCAGAAGGTTCATTAAAAAGGCTTAATTACTTTCATAGTATTCTGTAGTATTATTAGTAGTTTTCAGTCTCAAAAATACAAATTTACATGTTATACCAGCTATGACATGCAAGCAGCCAGTTTTCTATATCATGAAATCACCATTTAATCAGCCGATGAGAGACATTTTAAACTGTAAAACGCATACTGACATATCAATTTCACATGAGTCGTCTAGGAAATAATGCTAGAGTTAATTTTTCTAGGTCTTAGACTGTGGGTTGACCCTTGTATTAAATATCATTGGCCATGTTCCGCAAGTCTGCATAACAAAATTACACAACACTTATTAGCATGTATTCTAGTATCAACAAAACACAATAGTGTGCAGTTAAAAATGTCATCAGGTTTCAGAGTGCAGATATGCATTCGCTGCGCCCTGAATTACTCACCAGAGTGTGGCAGCTGATACAGTGGGATGAGCCAGAGGTCGTCAACCATCCATGCACAGAAGGCAGGCTGGCGGAACGCTGTTATTTCAGCAGGGGGAACTGGACCCCATGTCGCCAAACTCAACTTGTTTTGGGGGGCTGAAATGGGTTCATTTTAGATTTGAAGTGGAATCCCTTTTGTACCCTTTGTGCTACTACCATTCTGAGCGAATTGTGTGTGTGTATATGTGTGTGTGTGTGTGCATGTATATATATATATATATATATATATATATATATATACACACATACACATACACACACACATAGAAATTTAATTAATTTGGTATGGTGTGTGTTGAGTATTGATAAACTGATTGTCACTGATTAAGCACATCAAAATTAAAGTAATGCTGTATGTAAATTGAACTAAGTATAATATGCGTACAATTAAAAAATAAATTCTGGCTGAGCTAACATTAGGTAGTCGGTTTTGTTGTTTTATTGATATATTTTTTTACATCCATTACATTTAGCATGCCATGGTAGGATTAGGTCAGCCGGAAACCGTACCAATCACCATTTGTTAGTGTCCGTTTTTAGTCTTCCATATTAGTATGTTGTTGAACATTATGATTATAGCGGTTGCCAAACTACTATTTGACTCATCGTGGAGAATCACACATTTATGACATTACCTAAAAAAGTCAGATCCAGATTTTATCTGAATTTTACCTTTATCCTTTAAGACAATTCAAATGTTATCAGCTATTTTCTTATGGTTTCGGCTAAAATACAAAAAATATAGCCTTCAAAATGTAAACTGACCATGATTAAAGATAATTATACTTAAGTCAGTTGCTATTGTCAGTCACTATTGTAATGTTATTATTAATTTTTAAATAACACCAAGATCTTGACCTTTTTGCTCTGGAATTTGTCCTGTAACGACTGTTTAGCACCATGTGTTAAAGCTGAATTTTGATAATACATAAAACAATAAAGTATGCTTATGTTGTGAAAACCCTTTTTGTCTCAAAAGACCCGCTTAATTATACTGCACCCCTGGTTCTGGTAACGGTACTTCGACTGAAACAAACACGCGGTTTATGCCGCCTCAGTGAGGCAATTTGTCTACTTGCAGTGCGCTAAACTGCCTGTCCTGTGGCTATCATAAGGCACTGCAGATGCTGTGAACAATCGGTTTCCTTGATCTGGATATTTGAAGGGAGTGAGACGAGTCTTCTGAGCCTGTGAGCACCTGTCCTTGTTTGCCTGCTTTACACAGCCGCTTGCTGGCATTTTTTCTGCTCCCTCTGCAGACATCACCAAGCCTTTCGCTCGCCATCACGGGAGCAGTAGTGTTGCAATTCGGAATTTAAATGAATCGGGTTATGCTATTGGCTTTGTACATAAGGTGTGTGTGGGGGGGTGTGCCTCCCCCCCCCCTTCCCTCTCGCTCTCGCTCTCCCTCTCACACGCTCTCTCTCCCTCTCCCTCTCTCTCCCTCTCTCTCTCTCTGCAACTCCCTGTCACTGATGTGTGGTTTCCTTTGGAACTATCGGTCTGAATCAAAACACTAGTGGAGCGATGCTGGAGGGAGCAAGACAGGAGCTTTGAAGACCAGGACTGCTCCCTTTGCTTTCTGTCCTCTTGCCTTGTAGCCTCGGTGAAACTGCCAACCTCACCCGCCGGCCCGCGAAGGCTGTTGCCAGTGCAGGTTACGGGACATTGGTGTTGTTTTGATAGTTCTCACCGCCTGTGTGTGTGTGTGTGTGTCGGGAGCTGCTGAGATGATCGGGGTAAACAGTGTCCAGGGGACCAGTAAGGTCCGAATGCGGGCTAGCGGATCCGTCAAGTACGGGCGGGACGAGTCGGTGCGGCGCCAGCCTCAGCATCGCTCCAAGTCTTTGAAAGTGTCCAATTCATCAGAATTCTCTGGACCACCCAAAAAAGACAAGGTAAAACATTTTGTCATAATGATAAATCCACTGTGGTGCAGTTTAAATATCAGGTTTGAGTAAAGATGTAAATGAAGCCAGAGTCCATTAGCTGCCGGGGAATTAACTTGTGTATATATGAAAGGAAATTGTAAGGGGAGTGCCCTGACATGTTAGCTGAAAGATCTTGAAGGTAAATGTTCATTAACTGGGCAAGCGGTGTTTTAGCTATTAAACAGGTCATTTAGATTGCATCTGATGAATGTCAACAAGGGGATATTTTTTACAAATTGTGTTTGCTTGGGGGAAAAATCTGTCCACTTAATGACCACTTGTTAGAACAAGGAGAAATTGCAGATCATTATTACTGCTCATGCTTTATGTAGTGTCTGCGATGCCCTTCTGTAAAAAAAAAAAAAAAAAACATTGAACAATAATCTTTGTTTCTCTTTGAAGCTGTTCATTTTTTTTTCTATGAATGTGCTTTTATACTTTAGTACTACTGGTTTTCCAAAGCAACCCTTTGTTATTACCTCTTGCTTGTGTAGTGTTGTGCATTTAAATCATTAGCCCTCAGCTGTCAATTTCCCTTTAATGCTTGATGCATGAGACCCAGAGGATTGTTTTGGGGTCAACTTCACATGTAAACAAGTACTATACATGGTTCCCCTCCCATTAATGTCAGTAACGAAAGTCGCTGGCTTTGCTCAGCCTTGGTACTGCTGTTGTGAGAAAATGCGAGCGTCTGTTCGTGTGCGTGTGCGTGTGCGTGTTGTGTGTTGTGTGTTGTGTGGGTTGTGTGCGTAGTGAATATGTGCTGCAGTAAATCGGTTTTGTTTTGCTTGGAACTAGCCCTCCCTACAGTGGCTGGGGGCTTTCATGGCTATGTTTGGTGAAGAGAATTTCTGCAGAATAAATTTGTCAGCCACCACAAGTGTGAGGTAAACACCTCAGAATGATTGGAGGATTGAAATACAACTGCGGTTTAAACACATCCGGCATTTGTAAAATTGGATCTGTCAGTTGGATTAGAGTTGGCAATGAAGGAAATAATGTTGATTGCATGTCCTTTGATAGGCATCTCTTGCAGTAGTGTAATGCTTGGCTGCATTTCCGTGATGCAATGTGTATGGGATTAGAAGGTTTGATGGCATGGACCTCCTACTTCGTCTAGTGTTCATAGTGTAACATGTCAATGTAAATGCAGTTTGTCTTTTTGGTTTTTACTATATTCACTTTAGCATGAGTGGTTTATCTTCACTATTTTAACTGTCGTTGAAACGTCATACTTTATTTTAATACATACATATTTTAAAAAATGCGTGGCTTAATAAATCCACCTGGCAAGCTTTCAACAGTTTATATCACTTAAATATTTTCTTTAACTATGCTAAACCAGAATTTTTTTAATTAAGTGTTTGTTTTATCTTTATCCTTTTATCCATTTTTTATTTGGTTCATTAAAATGTTGCATTGTGAGATTTCACATAAGAAAAGAATGATTTGGAAAATATCGCTGTACACAAATACTCTGAACAACAAAACGGTTTAAGTACAGGGATATAAACGACACGAGAGGGACTGAGTTACTTTAAGAAGCTTTAAGATGGAAAGATGTGGCTGCTAGCTGGATGTGATTTTACATTCAATTGTGGGCGCTGGTGCCTGCGGGGAAAGCAAAGAAAGACAAATGGTTTTGCCCACACAGTGCCGTCTGTTCGGTCTGGGGTGTATGGGAATCAGCAGTGCCTCTCTCGGCTCATAGCTAACTAGTGTCTCCTGTTGGCTTCTTAGGCGCCAGCAGGACCGTTGGGAGCAAAGTGTCTGGTCTGCAGTGTATACAATGATAGGTGGCTCAAAGGATTTGTCACAGGCTCCCTTTTACCAAATGAGCATAATATTTTCTCAACAGTTTAACAATGGGCCTGTTTGCACTATTATCTTACTTCAATAGTACATTCATGATGTGTCGCACATAAATGCTGCATAATTGTGCGAAAAGCAGAAAGAAAGAAAAATGGCACAATTCTCTTGCTACAAATCTTTATCTGTAGTAGCTATACTATATACTAGCCATATACCTGTAGTTTTTTCATCTTGAAATGCATTTAATCTTTGTGAAATTCATTTTAATTGTAGAGTTGATATAACTCCCAGGAAAACCTATAACTGACCACAGCCAATCAGTGTATCCCTTCCAGTATAACATTCAACTTTTTTACTATGTTTTTACTATTATGTTTGCAAAATAATGATTTTTTTTTTGTTATTAAATCCAGATATTTGACACAACACAAAAAGCCCCTTGAAATTTGCCATCAAATCAATCAGATACATTTTTTTTTTTTTACAGTTTTAAATACTTTCACAAGTACTTCTAAATTCTTCCTGAGCATGTTGGTGTCAAACCAAGCTTTGAAATTTATATACGAATTGTGTACAAACAAGTTTGCTCAGCGATTCAGTTATATATTAGTTAGACATAGCTTCCTAGCGATCAGTAAAGCAGGGACATTTGCAATTTATGTGGAACATGCTAGGCTTTTATGTAACATTTAAACCATTTTTTTAAACCATTATTTTTGAATATGTCAAATATGAATTTTGAGGCACTGCATTGTTAATACCAAATGTTAAATCTAGACCAGAACAAAAAATATTAACTTATTTATTTTAATGAATTAATTGTATAACAATGCCTTAATTAATTGTTTTCTTTGCAGGCCTTGTACAATTCAATCAAAAATGAGAAGCTGGAATGGGCCATGTAAGTATACATTTTCCTTATATTCCTCACAAGTCTCTAGGCTTTGTCTTGTGGAAATGGACAGGAAACATGAATGTAGCATAAAATACATTCATATTGACTTCTACAAAAACAAATCACCAGGGATAGAGGTTTCATGACAAACATTAGAGATTTCAAATTTTACTTTTGTATTCAAAAGGTATATCCAACACAATGAACTATTTAAATTGTAGGAAAATGTATGAAATTTAGTGTATATAACTTAACTGTGTGCGTGTGTGCGTGTGTGCGTGTGTGCGTGTGTGCGTGCGTGCGTGCGTGCGTGCGTGCGTGCGTGCGTGCGTGCGTGCGTGCGTGCGTGTGCCGAGGCAGCATGAATTTATATTAGCATCAGAAAAGCTTCATGTTAGTGAGACTGTCTGTGGCGTGGATAAGGATAATCATGGGTGAAGTTGTCCTTTTGTGAAAATAAGTATCAGCTTCCCTTTTGAGATAATGTGACATTAATTTTGTTTAAATTGTAATACATTTTCTGTGTTCTCCAGACAGCCTACAGGCGTAGGCCTTTTGACTGAAATGATGACTGAAATGTGTTTTCAAAACCTTGTGCCTAACATGTCATGTTTTTGCCCCCTGTGACACTGGTTTGTAAATACTTATTTTGGGGAAATTGTTGATAGATGATCACAGCCACATTAGTTAGAAAAGACTGAACAAAAATGTCAAAAAAATGTCAAATAACATCTTACGTTCTTAGGAGCACATTTTATTTACAGTCAACTAAAGAAAACAGTCATGGGGTTTATACTTAGTCTCAGTATGAGTGAGGTATCACTATACGCATTTAATTTGAATGTATATTTAAATACATTGCTAGCACAACTGGCTCTCTTTTAACAGCCAGTAGAAATGATTGTGCTACTTTGGAAATGTGACTAGAATAATTACTATGCTCAGTGAGAAGAATACTAACTCTGACCATCCTGCAATCAAAATGGCTGCTCGGATAAAGCATCTGAAATGTAGTGATATTAAGATATTAGTGATTGCTGATTATGGTCCGCTGTATTCTGATTTTAAACTTTCTTATTTGTTAGTGGTTTTTTGTGTTAAAACATAAAAATGGAAAGTGAAGCCTTACATTATAATATCATGTTTACCATTTTAAAGAAATGTTCTTGTTGTTGTTCTTTTAAAGTTACTGACTGTAATTGAACCCATATTCATTGCAAGTTGTGGAAACCGGTTTTATAATTTTGTGGCCCCCATCAAAGCTCACTTTAGGGGCCCCTGCTCTATCTATCATGACCATTTTAGAGTTACCGCACACACCCATTCTAAACCAAAATCCATTTTTGTTTTGTCCATATTTTTGTTGAATTGTTTCTCTGCTTTGCTTTTATCCCAGTCGACTTCTGATTCTCGATTGTAGAGGGGAAAAAAGTTCCAATTATTAAAAAAAATAAAAATAAAAATAAATAGTAAAGCTCACCTACAAAATGTAATATTTACTGGCAATCATAACCAAAACTGAGGGGAGTGTCTGGACGGAAATTACATTAACTTATTGTTTAATACACTGAACAGCTTGTAAATGGGCTTAAGTTCATGGTATTGGTATACCCCCCCCCCCTCATCAACCCCACCTCACACTAAACTATTCAGTGCCCCATTGTATGAAGACCACTGTCCTAGTAGCTCTTGCTACAATTAGAAGCTAACCATACTGGCTTTGGCTTCAGCAAAAGCTTTGATTGTGTATTTTATATTGAAGGATCTACAGACTCTCTGCTCAATAGATCATTGAGATCATTGCTAAACCATTCAGTCATTTCAGAAACATCTCCTCCTCGCTGGATGATTCATTTGCAGTGTAATTGTGTGGAACCTCCCCATGTAAGCTGCATCACCTTACCCCACTTCGACTCTTTGTACAGTAAAGTCATATAAATGTAATTGCTTTTGTAATTGGCAGCTGATCTGTCATATGCATGTATCACCAACAGAGAAGGCAAATGATGGGATTAAATGAAAGCTTACACTACACACGGTCTGGAAGTATGGTCTGGAATTATCCAATCCATAAACCTTTAATTCATTTTGCTCAGTATCCCGATTAATTTTATAATATTTTGTTACTGGTGTTAAAGGTCCTTGTTAGTCTAAAGCTTTTGTTAGTCCGTCTGGAACCTTTAAATACCCTGAACAACTTGACCGTTGTTAGTGCTAATTAGACATTGCAACCAAAACGCATGGTCCAACAGTTCTGTTATAAAATGTATTCATCTCTTTTATTATATATTCTGCCAAAGTACTTTTATTCAGTATTACTCTGGCTTGTATTCTTCTTTTCTTTTTGATCCTGACCGTCACCATTAAATGCTAACAGAACATGTCAGTAAGACAATTCCATTCGCCTCACAGGAATATTGCTTAATTCCATTGTCAACGGGACACACACCTGGGACTGTGCTGTCAAACGTCTGAGAGGCTCCAGGTTCAGTTAGTTCCCTCTTTTCATTTTCTTCAGATGAGATGTCCTCAGCTTTGCCGGGCTGACAGTAATTACAATGCCAGGACAATCATTTCACGCTCAGAAACTTTCAAATCTGAAATCGGTTGTTGTTCAACAGAGATTCACGACCATGCTGGTAAGATAGGTAAATGGACATAGACCCATTGTTAGCTACCTTGGGAGCAGAGTGCATATTGGAAAACTACAGGCTGGATCAGCATTATGAATGATGCCAGTTTGCAAGAAATACATTGAAATTCAGTGGTAATTTCATTTTACTCTATGAAATGCTCGTTTAAATATGACGAGTGTCGTTGCCTCCACCTGGGTAATTTGCCTATAGCTATCAACGTAACAATGCATCAAAAACGATGTTTGCTATTAGTTTTCTCATTAAAGAAATGTGCTGTCGCTGCAAGCTGAATTAACTTGAAAATGGGGAGGTATCTGTATCTTCAGTCACACAGGACAGTAAGTAATTCTGCCTGGTGTTGTTACTTTTAGAATCCACGATTGGTTGCATCTATTTAATAATGTATCGTGTCATGAAAATGCATAGAACATAATGCAGGCTTAGATATGCCTTCATCGCCCCCAGAACCCTTCACACAGACCTGTAGCCAGCAATTTACAGGCATCATGTCTAGATGGGGAGGATGAAAATAACTAGAGACTGGATGTTCTTGCATTGACCCTTTCAAACAGACCGCAATGCCTGCAAATGGCAACTTCAGTTAAAGAGATATATAGATGTAGCCTTTATCTGTTCCTTTAGAGTCTAAAAGTTGATCAGAAGCTGTAGAGTGTTCGTCGAAGACATTAGTGCCTGGTCTTCTGTCATTTCTAATGTAACTGGTCTTTGTATAACCTGACAGATGGGGAACATCTGAATATGAAAACCAGGGCCAGTATTAAGAATTAAAGTGGAAATGATACACTGAATATGAGTTCTTTATCCAGTTTCCTGAGTGTAATGGCAGAAGTGTGTAAGAAAGCTGCTGTACAGAATATGCCAGAGCAACACTACGATAATGATCGTGGGGTAATGGACCTACTGCATTGTTGTTGACCTCAGTCTAACCCCTGAGAACATGTCTTGACTCCTCCCTCGATTGGTGGCAGGGACAGTTGCTTATCTTTAAATACTCCCCCTCTCCTCTCAAGGTGCCATTGATGGACCTGCTCTTACTACTTGCTTTTGAAGCTAAACATGCACATAAAGGTGAAGAAAGATACAGCTATTTATACAGCACTAATATTACTTGCCAACAATATTTTGTTCTCACCATTTACATCTATTTGTATATTTTTTAGCCATAAATGCATTGTATACTCTCGATGTGTTGGGGTGGTGTATACTAATGTATTACAGCAGAACCCAAATCTCTCCTAGTTGGACAAATTGAGGTTGTGATGCTAGCCGACTAAATGGAAGCGTGAGTGAAAATATAATTGTTCTAATCTACTGCCATAAATGCCGTGGCATTTGACTGTACTCCAGTGGCAGTACAATAGATGGGGGTGGGGGCGGACGCCCAAGCACACATCTAGTCCAATTACAGTGCCACAATTTATTACCAGGCCTCCTTTGTTCCCTGAGCAAACAATTTATTTCAGTAAACATTACACAGCTTCTGCCAACCCAACATCTAAAAGGCTCCTAGGAAACTATCAGCAGAGGTATTGGTAATGAAATGCCCCATATGGTTATTGTTCACCACCGCTCCAGACTACTCATCGATTGCTGGCAAATGAGGAATGCCATTTTTCTGCATTATTAAAATGTTTTGCTGTACAATTTTATAGATAACTTTGAAGTTTTTATCTAGCAGTTCTGTTAATTGTTGCGACAGGAGCAGGGGGCTCTCTGCCTTGTATCACTATTTGAAGCATGTGTAATGTTAAATGCAATGCACATTTACATGGTAGAATAGCATAGACATACAGCCATTTTTATGGGTATATATAACATAAACGTCTATTCTAGGGGTATTACTGGAGTACTGATTTTTGTTTCCTGTCTATAAAGAGAAGTGGTGTAACATCTGAAGTGAGAAACTAGTCTTTCAATGAGAAATTGCCCTTTTGTTGCTGTGTTTCGGTGTGCAGTGGTTCAGGTTAGTGAGGAAAAAGTTTCTGCAACTAATATAGGCAAGTAATTGTAGAGATGCTTGTTAGGCAAGGCGGGGGTCCATGATGAGAACTGAACTGTAATGTGAGTCCTGGTGTCGCAGTGCTGAAGATACAAGTGTACACGTACAAGAGTTTGGGTGTATGAGCTGAGAAAAGGTTAGGTCAAACATTATGGACAACAATAATTTTTAAAAACCTGAATGGCCCTGCTCCAGGTTTTGTTTTTTCATTCATTGGTAAGTGTACATGCCTGTGTTTCAGTTTTCAACTTTTGATTCTGCAATCAAAGGAGCGAGACAAAAACGCATGACGTGTGCTTGGTTAATTAAACCATCAGGCTAAGGACCGGAAATGCTTTTTTTTTTTGAAAATCGAAAGGACATCAGATTTTTTCGTAGTCAGTAAATATATGAGCATGATAGATGATTATTATAAAAAATGAATTACATAAAAATGATTCACTACACTATGTCAAAAAATCTGGAGCTGGTGTGTTCCAGCCCTCTTTTCCTGGAATACATCAGGGAACACACATTGTTTGCACGACAATACAGCTGGCCATTAGACAGCTCAGTTTAGCAAGTTTTTTTTTTTTGGGTAGCTTTCCTTTCCTACAGTTGACAGTAATATAAAAAATGTTTTGAGTTGCCATAAGGGATTCCAGTTCACAGGTTTGCCTCACGCATGCTGTAAATATTTAATGTGGCCATTTTCTGAACATGGCTGTTAGTGTGTGTGTGTGCGTGTGCGTCAATGTTTGTGCGCATGCGTGTGTGTGTGTGCGCGTACATCCAAACAGAATTTCCCGGATAATTCTGGTGGTGTAATGGAGCAATTATTTTTTTCATGTGTTCAAAATTAAAAATGTATTTAAAACTAAACCACCAATAAGTATTGATTTGGCTGTACACAGCACATGAGTCAGTCGTTTTTCAGTGCAGTACAGTGGGTTCATGTTTTTATTTATTTATAGAAAAATTACTTAGTACTTACAATTACTACCCTGTCTTTCACATCTTGGAGGTCTAGCTAGTTTTATTGTTATTTATTGTTTCATAACAATGTATTTTACCTAACTACATGTACAGCAGTATGTGGCAGGTTCTTCCTTTTTGCCTTTTTATGATAATAAAGCTGTTTACTCTCCTCGTTTGGAGTAAATGCAGTGACGGACGGAACTATGATTAAATAGGTTAATTTCACCAAGGAATTTTGTTTCAGAGATGGGGATGAGCTGAAGAAGTCCTTTTCTGAGCTTGCCGACAATAAGACAGACAATGCACACACAAAGAGCATCAGCAGAATTGGCAGTGGCAGTAACCCTTTCCTCGACATCTCCCATGACCCAAATGCAGCCGTCTACAAAACCGGTTTCCTCGCCCGCAAAATCCATGCCGACATGGATGGAAAGAAAAGTAAGTTTCTCCTTGTGGATTATATAACCTATATATTTTTTTTAGATTAACAGAATGTGTGATGGATCTTTTTTGAATAAGACTTGTTAAGAATTAGGTATGACATACTGTCATTTGAATGGCAACTGCTGCCAGAACTGGGAGACAGCCTTTCATTTTGTGATACATATCCAGACTTTTGTGCAAATGGGCTGAGAGTTTGATGTGATGAACTTAATTTCAAGCAGATGGCCTGGTAGTGTTATTCCTGGCTGATCCACCCACAGACGTCAACACAAGCGTGGGCCTCCACCTCGCTACGCCTCCACCTCGCTACACCTCCACTCTCCAGGGCCTTTTGCCTAACACAGCTGGTTCCCCCACCCAACATAAAGCCTCAGGGAGAACAGAGCTGGGTTTCTGTAAATTATTGACAAATACTCTATGCCACTGGGCACACATGTTCACCCGCTTCATGATTGTGATGAAATATTGAAAGACACATGAGTGTTGTTCATTCACCAAGTCCTTTCATATAACTTTGTCTGATAATTCTGTTTTTCATCTCGTCATACGTTCTCTGGGTAAAACCAAGTCTTATATAGCTTTACATGCTTTTAACTTTTAATAGACATGTTTTAGAATTCCTCAGAATGTCCTGGCAAGTGATAGGGGAAGTGTCAGCGGGGGGCTTAAAAAAAACACGTCTGAAATTCCCTGGCCAAGATTATAGATTTAAAGTACTCTAAAGTCAGGTTCTGAGAAACGACTGTCAATGGAGCAAACTTGTCTGCAGTGAATATACATAAACAATTGGATAATGTAAATTTGGGAATTATCCCTATTTTTTATTTTTGTATTCTGTATTATTTTTTTAATTTTATTCCATTCAAATGAGTCATGGGTATTTCACCTCTTTTCACCTTGACAAGCAAGAAGAAAGAATATTGGTTACTTTCAAGTCATCTTCAAAATGGCTGGTACCAACTGAAATGGCCAGCTTGAAGATTGCAATAAAGTCTATCTAGAAATAAAAGGACCTGCCGTAATTGGTCCTAAAAGTAATTTCTGCGTAATGCGAGCTCCAACAGAGCACTTTAAATGAAGTGTGCTGAATAACAGACGTGAATTGAAAGAATTGGCAACACACGCTCATATTTCACATCCATTCATCCTTGTGCTCTAATGATTTTAAAGAGCTTCAAGAAAACCTTGACTTGTTAGTACCCGCAGTGCGTATGGCTGCTTTCTAACCATTAAAGCACGTCGCTGAAATAAAAGTTATAATTATTCTGAAATGCAAGGCTTAACAATGTTATGTATTTGAACAAAAAAAGGGAATTCCGAAGAAAAATTAGTCATACATATAAAGTTGACGGACTCGAAGATGGAACATGCCATAACAATCAGTTGTTTTTGTCGAAGCATTGCTGTATGTGACATATGTGTATTGTCACATATATTTATGAAAAACAATCACACTAAATTTGAATTAGCGAAATGTGGTGGCATGTTTTAATCCTTAAAGTTTTATGTCTCTAACTTAGTTAACTAAGTTATGTAACTTAGTTATGTAACCCCAATTATGCTGGCTTCCATGCCAACTTTTTCAAGGTGAACATCATAAATTATAAGGTGACACGAGACAGAATGATTTGTCAGGGACATGCTAACTTTCCCTAGATCATTGCGTGCCAAGTGATGTCGGATCATTCTTTCAATACCTTGCAAGTCCGACGGATTAATCGGTCTATTTCTGTCCGTTCACGGTGACGTGTTCAAAGCAGCAGTATTTCTGACCTGTAATTGTATAAGTATTACTTTCCTTGCAAAGCATTTGCAAAGTGAGTGTCCTGTGGGGATGGGGGTTTATGTAGGGAAAGCAAACTTCTGAGTGCTTATGTTGCTATATATTATCTATGGGAGAGTCGGAAATGTACGTCCGTAGTATCACAGCAGATCCCTTAAGAATGAGTAGAATGAGCCCTATTGAACTCTTGAAATTATGTAATTTAAGCAGCTTATTTTGCCGGATAGTTTTAATCTTTTTATCAAGTATAAAGTTACGTAGACTGGGTTTTGGTTTTGTTTTGAAACAATATACAACCAATGGCACACGTTTTGTGTGACTCCGAGCTATGCTGGTTTAGCTTGTATTGGGAAGGAAGTCTGGTAGTGTTAATTAATTTTGAATTTTGGCCTGGAGTACATTTTACTGTCACAATGACCACGAAGACAACTTTTAAATGTTTTCATTATCTTTTAAATCTGCTGTAAAAACTACACTGGACCAAGGTTTCAATAATTTGATAGGATCTTTATGCAGAGCAATCCATGAATGTTATATAGCCCAATTAACATTCCCTCCATCAAATCATTTTAGTTGGTTTCTGCATGATGTGTCTTTATCCATTACTTTAAAATACCGTGTATTCAAATAAAGATGTTCTTTGTCAATCCTAGCACCAAGAGGGAAAAGAGGGTGGAAAACATTTTATGCTGTTCTCAAGGGAATGATCCTTTACTTGCAGAAGGTAAGCAGAATAATTTTATAATTTAAACACTAGGCCTAGTTGTTTTGTAAATTGCAGCAAATATGTTGGATTTGTTTGTTTTTCACCAAAATAATATTGTGCTGTTATATAAAAATGTGACTCTGCCTCAAGGCGGTTTAAGTGCTACTATTATACTCGAGGAGTTTTAAAAGTGTGTATATTTAAAATTAAAAACAAAATTTAATATTTTATGATAATAAATATGGTTTCACTAATTAGCAACCTCCAATGCTGGGAATTAAAATAAAAATAATTTACAGACAAATGACCACCAGTGTTGGAAAACTTTTCCTTTGGCAGTGAAAACAATACACCTCCTAAAACAGACAATTGTTTCCAGAAGTTGTGACGATGGTAGGTGGCTAATTACACTACTTAGTGACCAATGATTATAGTGTATTATAGAACACTGTCTTCTTGTCTTCTTCAACACTGCGGAATTATGTACCTACAATAACAATGGCTCCTTGGGGTTTTAAAAAGTATGTTCCTAGCCACTGTGTCATTACCACCTAGGAAGTAGGTTTTAGTATATGCAGTTACTGTATGAGAAGTTTTGGAACTCATCTTGGCAACTTATTTTATATTTATATTATTATACAGTCTCAAATAAACTTTATTTTCCTTAAGCAGAAAGTTATGTGGTTTCATAGCAGATACTATTACCCAGAGCGATGGATATTTACCTAAGCAGTTCAGGTTGAGTACACTGCTCATAGATGTGAACCAGCAACCCTTAGTTTACACCTTAACCACTACAAATATGCATTACATATTTGTTCATTCATGTATTTAGCAGTTGCCATTATTCAGTGACATGCAATAAGCATTAAAAACAGGTTGACAAATCAACAAACGTAATCTACAAATTACCTAGATCCTAAACTGGGAAATTTCGACCATAGGGCTCGGAAGAAGAAAGGAGAGAGGACTGAACAGGCTGTAGTAGACTAGCAAAGGGAAATTAAAGATTCTCTAGATGAGGAATTAAAGCCTTATGATAATTATTTTTAATTGGTCCTTTTATGTTAATTGGTCCTTTATGGTGTACCGTAGCATCTCCTGCTCAAATAACATCTTAACATTTTAAGATGCTGGGGTGAGAAACCCAGGTACCAGCTAAGCAGCATAATTTGTGAACCAATAGGAATGAAAGCAGAAGTGCATTAGATTGATGTTGTGACAATAGTATCCCTGTGGACTACTGAACAAAATATGAAGGATTATGCAACTTTAAATATATACTATATGGACAAAAGTATTGGAACCCCTACACATTACACCTACTGGAGCTTTTATGATATCCCATTCTAAATCCATAGGCATTAATATCGAGTTGGTCCCCCCTTTGCAGCTATAACAGCTTCCACTCTTCTGGG
>JAOYSI010002612.1:0-15889 GCA_025775065.1 Hiodon alosoides
ATAATATTACTAAAAATATTTTTTTTTTAAGGACAAGCTTAGCAAGAAAAGTTTAGTAGGGGGATTGGCTGTGTCTGGCTTGTTATCCAGAGATTGTCAGCTCCAACAAACCAAAATGAGGGATAAAGGCTTTAAACTTAGCAAGCGAGGTATCATCACCCACTCTTCCATCCTAAGTACTCCTTAATAAAACGCTTGACCTTTTCTTTCTGGAACACATGCTGCACTACAGGACGAACATTGTCTTTACGGACCACCGGCTAAACTACTGTGACAAACCGACAATACTGCTGCTGTCATGCTCCGTCAGTAGGCATAATGTTGACACAGGATTACCCTCAGTTATCACTGCTCAGTGATACCCGAGGTCATGTTCACATGGACCACAGGCAGTGCAGCATCGTGTAGACTCTTTTAAGGGGGTTTATGCTTATCTGCCAGCGTGCTGCGTAAAGAACAATGTTTGAATTAGTTCATCTCCACAGAATAGTAGCTCAGCGCCCACTTAAAAAGCCCACGTTACCAGTAGCCTGAAAAGGTAAGAAACATAACAAATTGATGGTACGGAGCAATGGCAAACATCCATTGCATCCAGTGCCCACATGCCCACACACACTCCCTGAACTTTTTGTTATTTGCTAAGCTGTATAACATCTGATACTCAAGACCATGCTTGTGAAGCTGTTCTTACCTTGGAAAGCCTTGGTGTACAATACAACCTTGCTCAAGGTCACAATGGTGAGATTACCCTGAGATTTATGCAACAAGCCAAAACAAACCTCTCTTTTCATACTGATTAATGTTTCAGTCACCAACAAATCATTGTCACATCAGTTATTTCACAGTGCTTCTATGTGGTGAGAGATTCAATATGTTAAATGTCTTGAGCGATGGACATGGTCACTGTAGTAACATTGATTGGTCATTACGGTCACTGTAGTAACATCAAATGGTCACAGTAGTTACATGAATTGCTCATTGTGGTCACTGCAGTAATGTAGATGGATCATTGTAGTAACATTTATTGGTCATTGTATTAATCTGGATTGGTAATTGCGGTCACTGTAGCAACATCAAATGGTCACTGTAGTATCAGGAATTTCTCATTGTGGGCACTGCAGTAACATAGATGGATCATTGTAGTAACATTTATTGGTCATTGTATTAACCTGGATTGGTCATTACGGTCACTGTAGTAACATCAAATGGTCACTGAAGTAACATGAAGTGCACATTGAGGTCACTGCAGTAATGTAGATGAAATACAACACATAGGGTATGACTATGTGTAGGCTCATGAAAGGCAGGGTAACCAGGGTACAAACATTTAGGAATGCAAGAGTGAGGTCCAAACACTCTGTATCTACACACATTAACTAAAAAAGAGAGACTCTTGGCACGCACTAATTATTCAAACTCTAAACGAAGAATAATCTTTGAAAAAAAAAAAAAGCTCAGTAGAAATCATGCTGCAGAGCTGCATAGATCTCACTTCCTAATTTGGTCTTCCCTTTCTCTGTAACCGGTTTTATTCCAGCGACCAATCACATGCTCACAGTCTGAGGAGTGCTGGGTTTGGCAGACATTTCCTTTAGTATTCCCCTTGCTTTGCCACATTACCCAACCCCCTCCTAAGAGCAATAAAAGTGACTGATTGCCTATGCCTTATTGTCAGAGCTTCCACCAGGAACTCCAACAGTTAGCGCAGCCTCTTTGCAGAACGTGCAGAACCCCCCATCCACCTCGAGGCAACGTCAGGTTCTGGTACCCTATAACCTTTCATACACTCTCCTAGTACTGGGCCACGGACCTAGATTTTTTCTTCGGTTTCATAAATGTATTATTTAAAATAAATTTAAGCTCACAAAATGCAATTTCCATTGTGCGTATACACAAATAGACCGATTTGGGTGAATTGCTACATCCTGTGTGCTTATGTTGGAGGAGAAGCCTGCCGTTCAAAAACCCAAAAGGGATCACACCTAGTGCCTGGCCACCTCATGTGTTAGAATCCAGCAGGGTGTGAAAACATTCATGGACTGTAAGTAAACATATACGCTTCATGAAAGCCAAGTGCTGCCTTCACTTGAATGTGCAGATAGAAAATATCAGATCAGTGCTAACAGATATCCTAGCAAAACAACACAAATATTATTTTTTTTAAGTGGTTGAAAGCAATAGTTGAAATGGTACTCCTTTTGACATCAGAATAGCTATAAACATGAAGCTACTTTGGTACAGCATAACCGTTAAGTTTATACAATACAGTGAAAACTCCAACTCACCACAATAACCAGGAGTCCCACACACTGTCTTCATTGTGACCTGGTCATCCACAATTTTTGAAAGTCCAAAATCAGCTTGAAAAGAGAAGTGATGCAATATAGATGAAAACATGTTTTGCTAAGTGTATGTATTTAATTCACATTACAGAAAAAAATTGGGATGATAGTTACCAGTATTTCAGAACATGTGTTGGGTAAACACTATTTCTTTGGCATACACACATGAAAGAACCAATTCATTTTACACTGATTTACTTTAAGTCACTTATAGTCATATAAATTCAGTTGGCCAGCTTTTTTAAAGATGAGCTATGAGGACATCAATATTCGAGCTGGTTGCCAAGCAGTGCATTAGATTATGAACTATTTCTGCAGAGTACCAGCTCTTCGGTCTCAGGGCGATGCGTGACCTGCCTACCTATTTTGAGAGGAGCGTCCGGAGCGGAGGTAGCGTAGAGAAGATTCTCAGGCTTCAGATCGCGGTGCACCACCCCGTTCTCATGCAGGTACTGCCCAGGAGAGAGATGAGAGGTCACGTAATGGCTGGTGGGAGGACAACGGTTGCCTCCGGAAACACTCGTTGATTTATAGGCGTTTACGAGCCCCGGGATACTGTGAGGACGCACGTGTATTTAGACCAAAAATACAAGTTTCGGGTATTTTTCACATCCTCGCAAAGTGAAATATATAGTAATAAGATATACCTGTCACATCAATATTTCTCACACATAAGTAAAGAAAAGAAACTAAACTAACAATGCAAAGTTATGTTTGGGTTAATACACTCCTTACATTAAATCTATGTGCTTTGAATGAGCAGTTATAATCAGAAAATAAAATACTCCTGAGCATCCTGTTTGAGTTCAACTGATGATAACACAAGGCGCGAGGTAGGTAATGTCAGTACACCACAATACGCTGGTTGATCTAATTTCTCTTTGCTTTGAACCAAAACATAACACGTCAACGCGCTTTCCTTTTCCCCGAGGGTAGAAAGCCCCTCGGGTTTTTTTCAAACCTTGACCTTTGCCCATTCAATATTACCAGAAAGCTGAAGCTCATTCTTTAAACTGCACCCTGGCTGCTCTGCCTGTGTATTGCTCCCTATCAAGCGACACACTTCCCGTCGATCAGAACGAGAGCGTCTGTTCTTCTATCTCATTTCATTTCCTATGTTACACACTGCTGTTTGTATAAGGCTTTGAAGGCTTTCCTCCCACGTATGACTTTTACCTGAACAGGAGAGTTTGATATCACATTGAAAAAGGCAGTGTGGGCTCCCTCCAGAACCAAAACGTACAATGTAGCAAAATGTGATTCCATTATATGAATGAATTGTATTGTGTTGTATGAATTCTATTGTCTTCAAAGCATTTTTAAATGGAGGTTTATGAAAATATATAATACTAAATAACATTATTTTTAATGTATTTTTACTTTGCAATTTCTTTGAATCTGCATATATGTATTGTGCGGGCATACTAAACCGTAACAACGGTCATCTGGTCATGGCTGTGATAGCGTCCTGAAGTAAATCCGGCAAGGACTCAGAAGAATTTAATTTTTACTAGCAGGTGCATCCATGCGCCAGAAGGAGAGTGTTACCACGGTAACTCGTCAAGCAATACCTGCTGAGTGGGCAATACAGAACTGCTTGCTGACAAAAAACCAAACGGTCACCTTGATGAGGCTTTTCATTTTAAAATAACAGGAGCAGATGTAAATGATAGTGAGCATTAAAATATCTGTTTTAGTTTCATGTCACAGTTCCTAAATCATGGAATGAATTCCTTAAAGCAACAGTATACTGTACATAGAGTGGCAGTGATAACCATAAGTGATTCATATTGGAAACTAAGCAGAGCCGTCTCAGAAAAGAAATTGTTCAGTTAATGAACGTTCAGGACCAGCCGTTTCAGTCTCCAGACTTAAATCCAATAGAACAATAGAATTGTGGTTTGACCCCCTCAAAGCACTCACAAGTGAACAATGGAGAAAAATGCTGGCAGAAAAACATATTTATAATCCTTTCTGCGCCTAAACCTCATAATAGATTGAAAATTTGTATTCCCTCCCTTAAATCTTCTGTATATTTGGATGCTATACGACTTTTTCATGTTCTTTTAAAAACGGTACAGCAGATTATCTCTAATTTAAGAATAATGTATAAGAATAAATGTCTTAAAAAGAGTTTTACAACATTAGATAGGCATAAGTGGCCCTCCATTTTATAATTTCTATCACAGCACTCAAGATAAGTCTTGAGTTACCACGCTAAGTTCATCATTTCAGACGTGGCGCAGAAGTAATTGTTTCAGTAGCAACAAAAAAATAGTGTTGTTGCTGCTGGGAAAACTATCAATATATAGCTCACCAGTCTTCGCTATTGGTGAAATTGTTCATCAAAACCATTTAGACACAACTTGATTAGCACAATTTATCAATGTTTTAGATTACAGCCTTTCCCCTAGCAACCTCATGCTTATTGGCATACCTGGCATTCCAACTTCAATGCCAAATGATTGATGGAAAAGGGAAAAAACGGATTCAGATATGTCCAGATATGGTCCCAGTGCTAGGGCATGTGCTGAGGCCAACAATAAACCCCAGGCACCACTGGGCCAACACAGTGGAAACACAAACACACACAGGGCTGATGGCTGAAATCAGACACTTTGAATCCCCCAATAAAGGCAGTCTAATGGGCTACAGTTTGCCTTGGCTCTCAATTGTGAATAAGCTGGAGTGTATGGGGAAGCAACACGGCAGCCGTGCCACAAAAAGAAAAAGAAAACTTTTCATTACTTTCTCATCAGGCAGAAAGGGGGTAAAGCACAGGTGATGAGATGATTGACTGCATACAGGAACCAACTTATCCTTTCTACCAGGAGAACACTGCCTTTGTGCCATTGAGGCTGGACATTGGAGGCTGGGACAAGTTGGGACAAGTTTCTGGCGGTACAAGGCATATCCTTTTACTGATCGAGCAACTGCAGTTTTCAAGATGAGCAGATACCAGTGGCCTGATGTTTGGAACCAATGTGTTCCGGTTCACTGGACCCCGGACTGGGAATCTAACCCAGGTCCCTTAACCACTGCAGGCTAGGAAAAAGAAAAAGAGAATCAATCAGCCTGTCGAGCCAAAGACGCAATTTGTCAGTTTTCCCTGTCATATTCCTGTTAATAACTATGGGAATTTATTTTAGGCCTAAGTTCCCATAGCGAAATATGTAAGGGTTTATTCAATGTAAACCCTCTGTCTGGTTTTCCAATACAAAATAAAAAAACAAAAGTGACTTTTCGTTACTTGATTAATATTTTTCATTAGTTTCAGGAATGATCAAATCCTGTTCTGTAATGAATATAAATTTTGCCTCATCATTTAATATCTTATTTATTGAAAGGCATGAACAGATGCACATTTTCCAGAACAGTGAGGTCAATCAATCAATGTAAATTTAATTTTTTATTTAATCTTGTTTATATTACCTCATTATTGGGAGTCTTTTGCATTTGCATTAAAGTTATCAGAATCCTTTAACTAGTTCTGCCCGAAAGGTTTCTGTAAAACAGAGGCTTCATTACAACATATGAAACTTGGCATTATTAAATCTGCTGCCATGATTGAAACATTTTTGGTGCAAATTCTCTTCAGTATTCATATCTTTCATAATTAACCTGGACCGAAGGAGTTAGTTGGGGCTTTAAGGGTCAGGTTAAAAAGCCAAATTGTTATGTTATGACTGAATTGAGTCACAAGATTACTTTAACAATGTATTTACATGTTTTTGTTAACTGGTGCCACACTTAGATAACACTTAAATACCCATGCATACATTATGTGTTTGGCAAAAAAATCCTTTCTCTGGTTCCAAAATGTATCATTTTTAGAAGACATGTTTTAGATTACATAAAATCCCCATTAGTTATGCAATCTTCTAAATCGAGCAATGTTAAATGCAAACAGTTGAACATTGCATGTTCAGACCGAACCGTCATTATTTGATGTCATTGTTTTATTTTCTGTGTAATCCTAGTTGTCTGATTACTGATGAAAAGGTTATCTAGTTGTTATCCATTTTAGAACCAATAATGTGATGTCATAATTACCCAAACCTATAATATCATAAGGCACAATGATGTCTTTGCGAATCTCAACCTATGATGGTTTAAAAAATAACAATCTGAATCTACCAAAATTCTATTAATCTGTTACAATACAATACAATACTACAAATCTTGATTAGTGTCTGCTACAAAAAAAATATTTTAGTCCTTCATGTAAGAAGGATTTCTTAGAGTAACTTTATTGTACCTTAAGCATGAAAGAACAAAATCTATCTAGACATCTAGACATATAGATCTAGACATCCTTGTAACCAGAAAGATGGTGGTTAAAAACCTATTACAGTTTTACAACTAGTACATCCATTCACTCCTTTTTCTGTACCTAGTAAATTTTAAGGTAATATTATCCCCCTAAAATCATAGTATGCATATCCATTTCATACATACTTTTATTATGACAAGACCAAATACAATTTATGTTCTGATTTAAGAGACTCAGTGGAGCTGACATATATAAGGTGTCTCATCTTAGTAGATAAATGGAGAACTACCATTCCCATAAGCCCATCTCTAGCTGGCTCCAAGTACAGACTAATTTCAGAAAATAACCTAGTTTTATTCACCCAGTTCATGAACCTAATAAACATTTTCCACACGGTGAGGCAAATCCTCAACTAAAATGTCTAAAGCAGAACTCGTCTTTGAGGAGGACATCTTTGCATAGCCCAGAATGTAAAAACAACTAAGAACCATTAAAACTATCAGAAGCCGCAGAACCATGTCAGAAAATTATTATTTTATATTATTGTACAAGTAAAGTCAATCAAAATGCAATATTTTCTGGAGCGATAAAAAGGCTTGTCTGTAGCAATCAGTTTTTAACCGGCTCATAAAACACTTTTTTAACAATTTAAATTTAATATTAACCTCATCATAATAACTAATCACTAATATCACTAACGATGATGTGGCTTTTCGGAGTAACATTTCTAAACAATGAATAATACAAACCTCAAAGTAGTTTCTTACCACAATTCTACTTTTATATTTCTTAAGGCCTAATTCAACATTACGGTTTTACTCTCCATGTGCCTTATGGTCAAATTCTACATTATAATTTTAATTAATATTTTGGATTGACTTCTCTTTCATCAGCACTAATCCCAAGAACAAGACTAAGTAATGCTGGCAGTGTGTTTGGCAACCATGACGATCCACAGGGATGGGAGGAATCCAGATGGCCACCGTAAAACAAAACAAAAAAAAAGAGCCAAATCTGCCCCTTCTAGACTGGACTGTAACCTGTATCTAAGCACCAAGGCTAGTTTTAACATAAAAGTTTTTTTTTTCCCCCCCTTTCTGTATCACATTATTGCCGGTGGAGAAACCCTTCTCTCCATTGTTAGGGCATTGTTCCTAGTATTGATTTCCTCACATTGAAATTCTACATGTCTTACTAATGCATCTGCAGCAATCTTGAGAATAGAGCAAAACAGCTCACTTTAAATGCAACCCGTAAACTCTGGCTTCGAATGCCGTACAAAAGACAGAAAGAT
This sequence comes from Hiodon alosoides, assembly GCA_025775065.1. Lineage (NCBI taxonomy): Eukaryota > Metazoa > Chordata > Actinopteri > Hiodontiformes > Hiodontidae > Hiodon > Hiodon alosoides. The sequence goes on from JAOYSI010002612.1 coordinate 7,910, forward strand.
GTTAAGACATTTTGTCTCTGTTGCTGGCAAGTGAGGTGTGGGGGCGTGGTGCTGATCGATAGTCATACTATAGGCTGTGCCTAATGATGATGAGCTTTTCATCACGGGTAGGAAAACAGACAAGAGGAAAAGTTTGGAAAGCCGAGTCAGAAAATTATCATTCATGCAAATAAAGTGCGTCTTTAATGGAACACCAAATTACACCATGAAATAGCTATATTTCCATATACTTTTTAAAACTCCATATATTTGTAGAAATTGATCAGTTTATTGAATCTATTAAAGAATTCCCTTTTAGATATCCTTAATGCAAGTTAAAAACAATTGATACATTTGACTTATTCTTGTTTAACCTGAGTCTACTTACTGAAAATTATTTTCCGATATTAATAAAAAAACGTTACCCTTTAGATTTAAATATCAGGAAATATTTGACTTGACCAAAATAGCTGCTAATATCGCTATCATCTCAGATGACTGTGTTTAAGGAATTAAATTATATGAAAGAGTTGACTTTGAGATATTCCACTCACGCAACTAAACTTAAATAATATGATGATTTGCCATGCCAATAGTACACGCCTATATTTAAAACTGAATTATGTTCATATGATGTTGCCATGACAACAGAACCAATCATTATAAGGAATCTCATAAGTCTAAAAAAAAAAAAAAAAAGAATTCTGAAAAAAAGGAAAGATTTAGCATTTATCTCATAAAAAAATTATATATATTATATACATTATTATAAATATTGTTTCTTGCTTATTCTCTCATTATACAAATTTTGAATTCCTCTCATTATGATGCTTTTTAAATCCTGTTTTGTAACATGGGTTAGACTAGAATGGAACTACACCTGTTCAGCAATTAATAAAAAGTTTATGACACTAAAAAGTAAAAATAGACATTTAATTTTAACAGATGTATCAGTATATCCGGAAAAAATTTAAAAAAATCATACTCTATCCATGTAAAATACTTTCATACATATGACTTTCTAAATACTAATGATATGAAGATTGTTGCTTGTAAACAAATGACTTCTCAAAATTACAGTGTTTTACATTTCTTGCTCAACAGTATTGTTATGAGGAACTGTAAAATAGTGTATAACTTGAGTGCACACCAAAGAGCCTAATTTGTTTCATTAGATGACATTAACGATTGATGCTAAATATTTAATTAGACTTAGATTCCCAGTCACCAACCAGTTTGTGTAAATCTTAAAAGCTGACCTTCCATTTTTAAATGATTTCTTTGGATCAGCAGGCAGACTAAACACGTTTGCTCTCATTATAACAGAGGCATGGGGCAACTCACAAGCAGTTAGAACACAGTTTTCTGTTGTAAACAGACAAAAAAAAAACCAATAACATAAGAATGGGAAGCAAGGATGTCTTCTCGGTCTGTTTTAATATATTGGGTGGCTTGAGATCACTGCACAACATTATTATCTTGTTCGTTTGGCGCTATAGTAGAGTACAGACAAGGGGCTGCACCGTTTGTTAAAGACGATTTTACTGCATATTATCGATTGTAAGCCAGAGAGATCCCTGAGTAATGTACAACTGTATTTGCAATGGAAATCACACAGCAGTTCATCGATGAATCATGATCATTTTCAATTGAGATTCACTCAACACATTATACGATTTAATGTCATTTATGGTGGATTTAATTCTAAAAGCCAGTCAATTTTGATATACTCCAATATGTATACCTTTTAGATAATAAGATACAAATTATTACCAAAATTGAAGCGCTAATATATATATTCCTGCATGTAAAGTTAAGGAGTTAAACACAAAAGTAGCCTGTGCAATGTTAAAACCATTTTAGTGACTCTTATGACACTAGAGAAAAATGTTTCTAAGCTTCCTAGTTACACCGTCTTTATTTGAGTATTCTATTTTCAGAGCTAAAGCTATCCATAGTATGGATGATTAAAAAGCATAATGAATCCAGAAATGAATATGGCGAAATAGGTCATTTTGACAGGGGATTTCTGAACATTGGTCACCAAAGGCTTTTTATAGTTCAACTCCAACTGCAATCACCACAAGGCCCCGCTGAATTATGGCAACCAACAATAACAAAAGCAATAGTTGTACATGTCAGTTATTGTCCGTCGCTAACAAAATATGCCTTCTTTAATTTGCCATCTTTAATCAGCCCATCCAGTCCTATTCAAATTGTTCAGCAGTCACAGTTAGGTTCCAATCTATCTGCAGATTCAGTATTTATATCTGCACCGCTTCTGGGCTGTCTAAAGACTAGAATTCCATGACAACAGATGTAAAGCTGACTTGAAAAGGAGTCCTACTCAGTTCACTGCTTTGCTAGGAACAGCATCTAAGTGAGTGTGTACAATCATGGTTACAAAGCAGCTCACAAAGAACACAGAAATGACATCAGGTGAAACACGTAGAAAAAGTGCACTCACCGCAACAGCTTCCAGTATCTGCTTGACAGCGTCAGCAGCGTCGCGCTCGCTGTAGTAGCCTTTCTCCACAATCCTGAAAGGTGGAGGAAAGCAAGCACACACTCATGTTCCCATGGACTCTAATTGTTTTGTGCATTTCTATTTGCTTATTTTTTTTGTCATGACCGATATCTTTGGGGGATTATTACCCTAATCAAGGGTAAACCACACTGAGGTGGATGTATACTGCATTTGGGGGTGAAAACGTACGATAATGGCTTTGATTCATCATTACTTTGCAAGTGAATTGTTTGGTTCTGCGAAACCACACGCCCATACATTTGACTGGGTTTATCTTTGTTTGTTAATTAGCTGCTTCTATTCCACAGTCTTATTTTTCTTGCCCACACATTGCCCACAGCCCTCCCAATGCTCTCTCTAGTCCACGGGCAGTGCACAGCGCTTTACTCAATGCTTCTATTGACTCTGCTCACTTTATCTTGAGAATGTAACAGCCTGTAACTGATACGTCAACCGTCGAATGGGAGATGTGGGGAGGTTATGATAACTTTTAAAATCTTGAAATAAATCTAAGAGCACAGATTTACGTTTGAGGGTGCCTCATAAATAAATATAAAAAACATCCTGTTCCCGAGATAATATTCTTACAAACAATCTTTTCATTCCCCTGTTCAAAAAAATCCTTTTGATGTAATGTAATTCTGCGAGGAATCCTCCCCTGCGCACAGAATCACACTTGACAGCCTGGAATTTACTGCTGGAATTTCTTGCGTTAATATCACTGCTCCATTTTTTTTTAACTTGCTCACTCTGTCACCATTAATGCATTCATACATTCATGTCAGCTAATAACTAAGCTTCCACTATCACTGAATAGGTTTCCATAGTTCAAGGAATCTTTCCCGATTCATGTATCTGCAGAGGAACCATAACAATAGGTGTTCACACTTCTTGAATAGCATCCCAGCAGAGAGAGAACATCATAGGCTCTCCTAGACTTGCCTCTTGGAGCTCAGTATTTTTGTTGGATTTTTGTATGCTAATATCCCACTACAATTTACCTTTTCAATTCGCTTATTTAAAACTCGACTCATTTCCTATAAGCCATAGTGAATCAATTGCCTCTCACATCCATGGTCATCCAAGGCATGGTAAATGCACTAAGAACGAATCTCAACACTTTAATAATCTTACTTTTCTGTGCAATGCAGAAAATTAGTGAGCTATCAATACTAGTGAGCTATCAACTTTAAATGCAGTCAGAGGGCAATAAGAAGCAGTAAAATATACTATAGTGCCATTCAAATCCATTAAATCTGGTCAGTCATTAAAGCCCCTAAAATTCAAAATCCCAACGACCTCAATTTCACAGGTTTCATTTTTTTTCTTCTTCTCTACTTCTATTTCCTTAAAGGCTGGAACAGGAAGAACACGCCTTCAACGCCGGGATGGGACGTCATAGCAAGGGAACCCAGAACTCAAACGGAGTGACCTGAAAACCTTTAATTCCCCTTAGCAGCACCCCTTGGGGGCATGGGAGAAAGCCAGAGCCACTGAGAGAGTATCCAGCTTTAGATGGGTAGTTTGTTTTTGGCTGTTGAACACTCTAGCTGTACGTTAAGCTGCATGCTTTGTCTGACGTATCCAAGCCAGGTATATTCATCCACACAGAGGCACAGTCAGAAAAATTTCCCAGGTATGAAATGAGAAGACTGACCTGTCAAACAACTCCCCCCCAGTGACCAGTTCCAGGACCAGACTTATCTCAGCTGGGGTCTCAAATATCTCTTTCAGTTTAATCTGCAAGGAAAAGAAGCAATAACTTTGTTATCCCAGACCCTCCATTGACCCTCCATTTTCTAGCTTAGAAAAGTTAGAAAAGTAGGCAAAATGCTTACAATGTTTGGGTGAGAGAGTCGAAGCAAGACACCTATTTCTGTTCGGACAATCTTCTTGTCAACCTGTAGTAAAGTGGAAAAAACGAGATCAGCTATGAGGTACCTGCTCATCACTATGCATGGGCGAAATACATCTTGCTTGAAAAACACTGAAAAATACGAAGCAAGCGGAATCATATACAGTGGTATATAGCAACAGATCAATGCCCTTTAACAAAAAAAATTTACAAAAAATGATTTCATATAAGAGATGCATCTTTTGCTTATGAAACATGGAAAAATTTCTGTTAAAGGGCTTCAGCATTTTATCCATAAATTGTATTTGTTTTAAACAAAATGCCCAAATTAATGTACACTTTCGTACAATGAAGACGCTCTACTAAAATGTTCCACAAATCAGTCATCTGTACTCTCATAATCAGTGTGATTAGCATGCATGCATATTTGTGTCTGATAGCCTTTTAATCAGTTTCAAATGTTAAGATATTTTTGGTGTTTCATTACAGATTCAAACAATCAATTTTTGTATCATTATCATTATTATTCACAGTCATTTTTATTCACCATCATAGTCTCCAGGTACACTTAATGTTTGAACATCTAGATGCACTACATTATGGCTGGTACACAATGACAAGTATGGAAGTGTTTTCATAATAAATGACGGTGGATTAAGATCTGAGAATTCAAACAGCAGGGGGAAGACATTTTTCATTGTTTTTCAGCCTCTTTTCTGCTCACCATCTGGTGCGCGAAAGGGGGTTGAGAATACTAGGTTAATGCAAAGCGTTTGAATGCTATGCCAAACTATTATAAAAATAATTTAAAAGGTTTAACCACTTAAAAATCTGAAGATTAATTAAATAGTTATCTCAGTTATTTGATAATGCAAAATAAAAATCTAGTGGTGATTCTGAGGTAAATTTATTTTAAATCTATTTTACTACACATTATAACTGTTTTCAGATTAAATTATGTGAAGACTAAGGTTGTTTTAAAAAAAGCTTAACATATTTTTTGACACACATATACTACATGGCCAAAAGTATGTCAACGCCTTCTCGTTGAACATCTCATTCCAAAATCATGGGGATTAACATGAAGTTGGTCCCCCCCTTTACCACTATAATAGCCTCCACTCTTCTGGGAAGATGTTGGCACATTGCTGCGGGGACTTACTTCCAATTAGCCACAAGAGCATTGTGAGGTTGGGCAGTGATGTTAGGCGATCAGACCTGGCTTGCAGTCAGCGTTCCAATTCATCCCAAAGCTGTTTGATGAGGTTGAGGTCAGGGCTCTGGCCTGACAAGTTGTTCCACCCTGATCTTGGCCACCCATTTCTGTATAGACCAAGCCTTGGGCACATAGGCATATTTCATACTCAAACAGGAAAGGTCCGTCCCCAAACAGTTGCCACAAAGTTGGAAGCTGGAACTAAGGGGCCTAGCCTAAACCATGTAAAACAGCCCCAGACCATTATTCCTACCCCACCAAACTTTACAGGTGGCACTGTGTATTCAGGCAGGTGGCATTCTCCTGGCATCCGGACAAGTGAAGTGTGATTCATCAGTCCAGAGAATTTGTTTCAACTGCTCCAATGATGGTGAGGTTTACACCACTCCAGCTGACGCTTGGCATTGAGTATGGTGATCTTAGGCTTGTGTGAGGCTGCTAGGCTATGGAAACCCATTTCATGAAGCTCCTGACGAAAAGTGCTGACTGAGGCAGTTTGGAACTTGGTAGTGAGTGTTGTAACTGAGGACAGACAAATTTTACGTGCTAAGCGCTTTAGCACTAGATGGTCCCGTTCGGTGAGTTTGTGTGGCCTACCACTTCACGGCTGAGCTGTTGCTGCTCCTAGATGTTTTCACTTTACAATAACAGCACCTACAGTTGACTATGACAGCTCTAGCATGGTAGAAATTTGACTTGTTGAAAAGTTAAAAAATGTTTTTCTATGGAGATTGCATGGCTGTGTGCTCGATTTTATACTCCAGCCAGCAGTGGGTGTGGCTGAAATAGCCAAATCCACTAATTTGGGTGTTGACATACTTTTGGCCATGTAGTGTGTCACTGAATCTGATCTATACTGCTAGACCTTGACATTTACATGACTTTTTCATAGAAGTTTCATAAATGTGACTTTGTGGCATCAAAGAACTGCCCTTCTGGACTAATGACTAGTAACCTTAACATTAATCAGAAAAAATGTAACATACAAAAAGCAGCTTCTTCACACACACACTGATTAATTTACAAAAACAGAACCAAGAGTCAGTCATCTTTTGCAGGATGAATTTAGTATTCAGACTGACATTACAGCAAGTTACCAATTAACCAGCATTAACAACGGCACATTAAAAACATGGAATGTACAGAATGACACAGAATGACATACAGGCCATTTCCAGAATGTGCTTAGATGTGCCCACCTTGAACACAAGACATTTTGTAACCACACTAATAACCAGATAAAGAAAGTAGAATAAAAACTAAATATTTTTGTTAAACTAAACTAAAAAACAGTAATGGCTCAGTTATGCCTGATTAGTGTATCCCATAATTCCGTGTGTATCCCATGAATGAGTCACCACACCACACTACAATGTCTGGGAAAAAGGGTAGAGCACCAGCGATTCACATCTCAGTTCAAACCAATTAACACAAAGGATCCTCCGATAATTACAACGTCATTTCAGAGTCTTGACTTTACATATTATTAAACACTTGTCTCGCTGGGGATCTGTCTTCATACGGCCACATACGGTTTCACACTGTCATCTATAAAAGGGTCTCACACTAAACTAATGAAGTGTTTTGTTTTTTGGGTAGAGAATGTAGAAAAAATGTGGATAGATATATATATCGTGTATAGATAAGTCAGTCAAAAAACCGATTGCGGATTTTTAAAAATTTAAAAATGTTCTTAACATTTTTCTGCATTTTAACTTATGTACAGAATATTTTCGTTCATTTGAAATAAATATATTGCTAGAATAGATTTCAAATAGACAGTTATTGACAATTAATAATTTTAAGCTAATAAAACGTCGATCTCAATCTAATTGATCTGATTGCTCGCTTTCCTCGTCTTAGGGATTGACCCAGTAATGCACAAGAAAAATGTAGTCCCTCTCATATACTGACAGCAATGGTTCTTATATATAATGATACAAATGATCAGCAAATACAAAGCTAGTGCATAAAAATGATCCTGAGCAGCAGGGAGCTTCATATATTGTATACAATGAAACACGTCTATTCTGCAAAGTGTGTTAGTGTTCTGAAACAGACAACAACTTATAGCACTTAGCTGTTTTCAAAGAACAAAAGCAACACCAGACTGCCCATTGACAGTCAGGCACAAAACACAGCCAGTACCCTACATGCCCTGCTGCTGGAGAGCAAAAGCAGGACAGAAGGACATCACCGTGCCCCAACAGAGACTGCCACCTGCTCCGGGACTGGGCATAAAGAAGGCACTCTGTCGTTGAAAAGCCATGTCTATTACCGATGCCCCTTATGAACTGGGTGAGTGCATATAACACTATCATATTCACCATTTTACCATATTTTATACATATAAAAATGAATTGATGGCTTGCATAATTTATTCATATTTTAATTGGAAATATA
>JAOYSI010002613.1:0-15888 GCA_025775065.1 Hiodon alosoides
TAGAATTTGGGTTTTTTCCAAGTTTTCTACTCTATACAGCAGCTGCTTATATCAGGCCAATGAGGTGCAAAACAGCTTTAAAATATTACACAAATGTGAGACCATCAACCCAAAAAAAAAACTAAGAACAAACAAAGTCTATAGCTTAGTCTCTGGGTTCTGAAATTCAGATCCTGAAGATAGTTTCACCTTTTGATAGTTTAATTTAACGTTTTATTTTAATTGGGAATGACCTCTCCTGACACTTCAGGCTCTAAATTGGTGACAACTTGGAGGTCTTTGGGAGAACTGCACACTGCTTCTCTCGAAGGACCAGAGTTTCCAATTCTATCTGGCTTATAATGCTGCCCCGTTGAGTCTAACCTTTTGTGGTAAGGTTTATGGAGTTGGCAAGAGACATAAGGTGCCATGTTTCACGTTAAGGCAAGGATGCTTGATACTTGAAATAGTTACTCATATTTTTTAACTTGTTCGACTTGTTAGAACTTTATCTTCAAGAAAATTTTGGGTGAACCTATCAGATATTTGAATACCCCCGTCCCGTACCTCAACTATTACGACCACCCCTGATCACGAGCACTTGCTCAGGAAACGGCACCATTCTCACAATATCGGTAATAGAAAATTTGGACTCCACAATATCCTAGCGTATTCACTGCCTGCACAAACAGCAGAATATATTTGTATGTATGTACTGTATTTCATTTTCATTTGAAAATTAGCATGTCTAGGTCAAAATGCAAGGTTTTCTCTCACCGTGTTTATTTGCTTTTTTTTACGGCCAATATGAAAAATGGTCATAAAATTCTTACTTTCCAATTTTCTGAAAGGTCAATATCAGTATTTGTATGAAATTATCAGCAAATGTGGTCATTTATTGCAGTGCCTACCTGAACAATCAGGAATGGTCTTAGTAGCTGAGACTAAGAGCAGGTGGAAAGAGAAGATTAGATATGATGTAGCAAAAAGAAGTCTGACTCTTCAATTATGGCTGTAATTAATAACAGGGGGAGGTTGCAGGAAACCAGGGCAAGACAACCAATGAACGCAAAGGTCATCAATATTATGAGAAACGGAGGCTGGAAATTGACTTGTGTGTGTGTGTGTGTGTGTGTGTGTGAGGGGGCCTGCTGTGTCCTTGGGAGGAAGAATAAACAGACCTCCTCCTGATGGAATCAAAACTCGGAGGTGAGGTTTCTAGCTATATCCTGTCGGTGGTCCTTAAACAGTTTGGTTTCTCGCTCCCCTGGGTGTGCAAAGTGTCCTACAAACCAGGAAGAGCCAGGAATTGTAAGGAAAAGGCTACTCCCAAATTTACTCGCCCCAAGTGCTCAGAACATTCTGGCTGGACTTGAATCACAACGAAACCCTGTATGGAAATTTGTGTGCTCCATCCACAATGAAATACGTCTTATCTGATAAGATAAAATGTTCTTTTTAGTTAAAGTTAATATTGCTTATACAAAAGTATACCCTGAGTTGGTAAACGATTTCGGGTTCACATTATCTTTACAGAAAAGTGTGTTTGGGTTCCTTTTTTTATAAAAAGTACGATTAAACACAAGGCGCATTGTGGCATGTCCTGTTTTCTTTCGTGTCACCCCATTCACAAATCCCACCTATGAACTGTCTTTTTTTTTTTCTTTGTCAAGATCACACAGGATCACACACATATCAATATGTCAATTTAACATGTATAAATCTATTTCTTCGCCGTTCAGATTCTCTTTAGTTATTTCCATTATAGGTATCCTTTCTTTGCATTTCACCTGCAGAATATTCTGCCATCGATATTCAAGTCATCATTCAACGAAGGCGGTTTTCCTTGTGGGCGTTGAAATGCAAGGAAGAGAGCTCATGGCTGACAATAGCGGTTCTAAGGAGACATTTGAGGTTTAAGAAAACGGTATCTGAAGAGAGGCCAGGCCGTTGAATGCAGAAGGCAGTGTGTGACAACATGATGTGATATCTCTTTCTCCTTTGTAGTTTGTTGTCTCCCGGGTCAAAAGCATTTTAAATCTCCCTATTCTTATTTCTGTGTTGACGATTAAAAGCCAGCTCTGGAAATCCACCAATGGACACGGAAGGGAATTAACTATTCAGGAAGAAATTCAGCTTCTCTGGCGGACATAATGGGCCAAACAAGAAAGTGAACACTTTAAAATGAAAAAGACTAGCGAGCTATTCAGAACGCCCGCCATCCATTGGAGTTTTACACTCAGTAAGATGTGTCAAAGAAATATTTATTAACACATCGATCGCTGGAACACCTCCTGGAGAAATGTTAACCCACTCTAATAAAAAACGGGCATTTAGACATTTTACTTGTTGATTACTTGTCTGTTTGACATTTAAATTTACTGGGTTCTGTGAAACAAAGCCGGCTGAAAAGAGTTCAAAAGTGCAATTAATGGGACTGGACTGATAATTAACCCCATTCGATGAGCAGCTAAACGTATTCAAGCGATGTGTGTTAAATTGATCGATTGACTGATTGGTCCATTCGTTTATACAATTCATTCTTTTATCCATTTTTGTGAGAAGGTTGCTCTTCATTCAAAGACCCAAACTTGACTGTAGAAAGTTATTCTATGGTTGTAAACAAGCAACATAAGGAACTAGGCGGAACTAAACTCTCATTTTTTTTCTATTGTGAGGGCATCATTTCTCTATTGACTCAAAACTTTTCTTTTTTTTTGACGTGAGTCAACACAGAAGACGTTCTTCTGAAGCTCACACTCAACTTTGGGATCAGGTGAATATTGTAAGTAAGCTTTTCTAAACATCATAAAACATTCAATTACGGAAACTGACCAGAGATCTCGTTTAATCGCAGACGTGACGGAAATGTAGAGGAGAGGAGAAAGCAGGGGGCGCGGGCGCGTTGGATGGCCTGGGGTTATCGGTCTCTCTGCGGAGCGAAATATCTCCTTTATTGACTTTAGCGAGTGTGGTCATGATCGTCTTGTGCTGACAGGCATAATCGGGCCCCATTGCGTTAACTACTGCACCTAGAAATAGAACAGTTTCCCTTCCCGGTGGCACTCGTGTGGAGTCAGGCAGGTCTTTGGAATGCAAGGCTATTGCCATTGGGATCCGAACCTCTGTGCTTTGAAAACGTCTTCCTGCTTTTACCTCTTGCCGGCCTAATCACGCTGTTTCCCTGCTCTCGGCAAGCAAGCAGCACGGCTGCAAGCCAGTCCCTTTGACCCATCTAGTTCACTGGTAAATGAGAAGGAGGCAGCAAGGTCCAATAATAAGCTCTATGTAACTACCAATAGCACTTGCAGTAAAAAAAATAAAAATTGCATTGAGGTTGCATTGAGGAGACCGCTGAAAATTACCATAAGTCCCTGTTCAAGGTTGATATACCGATTTTAGGGGAAGAGATATTTCACTCTCTGAAAGTCATTACTTTACCATTACAGTTAACGGGACAAAACACTAGTCTCTAAAGGAGGCATTTGCATAGATTATCATCACATCTAAAACTGGATGGATAAAAAGCTCTCTCTCTATATATATTTATAGTCGCCTGTAATTACAGCATAGCGTGGTTGCATGAAGAGACCTCAGTGATTTAGTGGCTTTGAAAGACGGCTGATTGTCGTGAAACGCCAATGATCAAACTTAACTCTTTGATGTTTAACCAGCATCGGAACCTAAAGCCAGGTTTACACTACACATTTTTATGCAATCGGGAAAAAAACAATTCAGCTATAACACTATAATGATAAATATCACTTGAGTTCATATTAACTCTATTGGCTTTCATTATTTCGACTGTCACGTATATATGAATATAAGACAAAAACTGCAGTATCCTTTCCTCAGTTCCGAGGTCCCACTCCTTGGGGCGCCAACCTTTCTCTTGTCATACAGTTAAATAGCATTAGACCAGGACATTTTTCAATAGCATCTCACACATGAGAAATCGCTTTGTCAAACAAAAGTTTAACGACATGTTCGAAATTAGTCGGTGCGTCCTGAGATCTTTGGGAGATTGCAGAAGCCATTAACGGGGTATTGTAGAATCTCTCCCACTAATCATCCACTTTTTCCCCCGACAAGCTCATTTTGAGATTTTAGGAAATGAATGGCAGGTTCCTCAGCTTGTGACGTGTAAGCTGGCATACGGTGATGTACGTGAGAAACTCTGAGGCACAGACATCAACAAAGATCAGCAGTTGGGTCCGCAGAAAATCCTCCGCCCTGTAAATGTATGAACGTAGAGAGTCAAAATGTACTCAGTATATAACCCGGCCCAACACCAGAAGGCTGTTGGGTTCTCATGCAGGCTGTCGCACGCTGGGCACACCCAGGCGTATGGCTCCATGTAGGCCACACAAGGCCCTTCTAGCCACAAAGTCGGTCAGCGAAAGCGGTGAACCGAGGATCCCCTGGGTTAAGCTCCGCCTACCCAAGTCGTGCATTATTCTGCCACCCCTCTAAACTCCTGGGGCTCTTTTCCGCTCGGGAAAATCGGGGTGCCGGCAGGGCAGTCTGGGATGCGTGTTTAGACACAGGTTTACCTGTTTACCTTACTCTCGCTTTCTTCTCGTACCCAGCACAATGCCGGTGGCTTCGCAGAAGAAGTCCACTCGCCGCGCTCCACACGCCCTATGCGCATCTCCACCGTTGGGCTGTCGGATATAAATGCTCCCCCTGTTTCTCATAAATTCAAACGTGGTAGCCTGAAGCAAAAATGACTTGTGCCTATAGAAAAGCAGAGGGTGAGCCCACAAACAGACAGATGAATAGATACTGCGTACCCGTCAGGTATCAACCAGAATGGACTGGGGAGAAGGTAATACCTGTAGGATACGGTCACAGTCACAGTCACAGTCACAGTCACGGTCACAGTCCAGTACAAACTGTAAAGGCTATTGGCACTGTCAGCTGTCAGTGTTTTTCTCTGATAGCTTTCTGTTTTTTTGTTTTGTTTTTTTAAATTTTGACAGCCCCATCTTTCCTCATTCGGAAAAGCAATTCCAGCTCATTGTTTTTAGCCCAGTTCAAAGTTCAGCCCAAGCTAGGTCACCACATAGCATCTGCGCTGTGGGTGGCATCGCCAGCCAATGAGGGCACTGAGCTAGAGGACCTGACGGCGGCACAAGTAAATTCTCTTCTAACAGCTTTTTCATTCCACTCGTGCTACCCAACCGAGCAGGCTGCCACCAGGGGCCGTCAGACAGTTCCGTCAAGCTCAGCCGGATGAGTGGGCAGCCATTTCACAACAGGATATTGAACCCAATGAGGAGGAGGAGCGAGGCTCTGGAGCGTATGGAGGACACACTTTATTAGGGGTCACGAAACATGATGTTGGCTTAAATTAATTTCAAAATCTAACTATAACCACACATTTAAAAATATTAACTGTGAGGTTAAGACCAGGCCTCTCCCAGTGAAACGTCAACAAACACACCCTCACGGTTTCCACAGAAACCAAGGGGAGTGCAGCCAAATAGCTGTATTATTCTGTAGTATTTTTGACCGTTTGACATTAACAACGCTGTATGGGTTGCCAACATGTCTGCAAGTTCATCAATCTATTTTGGGAGAGATTTATAATCAATCAATATAGTCAAAAACACAAACCTCATCATCATCATCATCATCATCATCATCATCACACACAGACACACACACAGACACACACACACACACACACACAGAGACACACACTCCACATGCACATAACTACGCACTTACAAATTTTAGGTGGAGTAAATATTTCCACTCATAAACCTTCTCACTGGGGAATCCAGCGTAGTCCTTGGTTTCTTGCGAGGGGTGTTTATTCTCTCAGTCTAATACCATTCCCCTCCGGCTGACGCTGTTCCAGTCCACTGGGAACCCAGCAACAAACAAAGCCCTTTATCTCCCCCGTTCCTCCTCTGCACGAGGCTCGAGGACGGGCCGGGGAGAGCCAAACAAACTCTGCAGAGTCCTCCTTACCCACACCCCACTACATCATCAGCCCAACAATAATTATAATCATTTTCACAAACGAGCCCCTCTACTATTACTATTGCTATAGTAGTACCACTACTATTACTACTAACCCTGACAAACACTAAACTGATCAGTATAATGACATATAGAATAGAATATATAGTATATCAACAACAACAGTTAAGAGAATGGAGTTGTCGTTATAATAATATATTATTCTCTTATCAGTATAAATTCTCTCGCGCCCTCCAAAGTTGGCTCATGTCGTTTTGGGTTTCCATGGGAACGGCTGTCTCTCATTATGACAAGCTGGAGAAGTGGGGAAGTGGGAGGGGCCGGCAGAATCGGCACGCCCCTCTCCCCCTCTGTGTGTAAAAACCGAGCCACATGTACCACATGTGCCGGAGTATGGAATGGCCTTGCCCGTGTATTGTATCCGGTTTCACCTAAAGGACAAAGACCGACGGGACTGGTCCGTCTCAGCTTCTCTCTGAATTGATTTTTGACGAAAGTTCTGTGACGCTGCCTCAGAGGACAGGCATCAACTACCAGTGAGCGAGGATAAAAACCGAGGACCAGACGTCTCTCAGACAGCGCGCCACCCGCCCTTTCCGAGAACAATGATCCCGAGCAAACCCCACTCCGGAGTTTCTTTTTACTCGCCAACGCAAAGGGAGGGAGAGAGACCGGCAGAGAAAGACAGCCGCTGTTATATTTAACCAGGTCACAATTCACACGTATCCTCTCCCTGATGTGAAATCTTCATCAACGTGGTCAGAGGAGTCTCTCTCTCCCCTCTCCAGGTTTAGCGTGTCTGCTGAGAGTGCAAGGCGAGATGTTTGGAGTAGAAGGGGCTTAGTACGGAGGGGGAGCAGGTCGTAGGGGGAGCTGGGGGTAGAGGTCAGAGGTCAGAGGCCACGGCTGTGGTCAATGCAACACGATCGGAGAACAGCCGCCTGTATTAAAAAAAAAAAGTTTAGTCTAAGTTAGTCTTTGTGATACCATCGAATGGAAAAATAAAGCTGGCATTTACAATACCACATTTCGAAAGCAAGTCTGTGATTGTCATTATACAAAGCAATGCACTAAAAAACATCACAAAAAGCTGAATGCTGAAATGCTTTTTAATTGGATTGAAAATAAGTGCCAGCTCCACTGGAATGCTGTTGAAAACTCAACGTAGAGCACAGGACACCAAAGACACTATTGATTTTACCAGCCAGATGTGAAAATGTTTGTCATTAAAAATTGACACGCCAGTGTATATTTCATCTGGAAGGGTCCTTTTATATCGACCACTCACAATGAATAATTGAGAAAGCTTAACCTCCTCCTCTTTTCTGAAAGCCTCTGTGATTGAACGTGGTGAAGGGCGTTCGAGTTGCAACACTCCTCCAACTATGTCAAGTTGTTTCCAGCAGGTGGTGGTTCGTGCACCGGCATAAATACAAGTCTGCTGAATTTCACTAATCCCCTAAATATGAATCAGCGCGTTTCTACCGTCTCTCATAATAAAAATCATTTATTCTCAGTGAGGATGAATCACATGATAACCCCAATCAGACTGGTGTTGTACCCATTCTCCTCAGTTGAGACGTAAAGATGAGTGCAGGAACATGTGTAATGAGGGTGGAATTAAAGATCTTGGAAGGACACATATGTCTGGTGCTTTCTAGATCTTAGTTCAATGGTCCAGCGATCGGAGTGTCTTTCCTGCTCCTGGTTGCTTGTCTAACGTTGTGAATGACAGTGACAGACAGAGGGGGCGGGGTCATAGCTCTGTGCCGGACCCTCCTGGATCTGCTGTGTGACATAAGGAGCGTGTACCTGTCTGCCTGCACAGGGCTCAACAAATAAATACTGGGGGTTGTCATTCCGTCACTCAGGCTGTACACCTTCTTCAGCTTCACACCCGAATCTGTTATTTTCTCCATCTGCGGACTGTCAGTGGGCAGCCCGTAAAGCACTTCTGTGATATACCACTCCCGACGACCCTGTGTCATTCCATCGTCCCTGGGAAGAATAAATAAGCTTCTCTGCCTGCCAACCGTCATACTGCAGATAATTGTTATGAAGGAGAGGTTCCCTGAGCAGCCATTCCTTATTTATCTCTCCGGCTCTCGTTACTCTTCACTCCTCCATTTCAATGTCCTCTTTTCTTTCGGGCTGCTTCTGTGTCTCCATCTCTCTCCCCCTCTCTCTCTCTCTCTCGCTCTCTCTCTCCCCCCCTCTCTCCCTCTCTCTCTCTCTCTCTCTCTCTCTCTCTCTCTCCCGGTCAGTATTTCTTCTTGTTTTTCAGACTCTCCTCCTCTCATTGAGTGTGACTGTTCTCCTCTTCCTTCTTTTTCTGCGCCTCCTCCGCTGACTTTGTCTCTGCTGTTGTCAGAGGCGGGGAGTGGAACACGGTCACGCCATTCTCCCTCCGTCTTCATCGGTTCGCCACACAACGACGATGATCGGTGTACAGGAACCTCAGACGCAGCGAATGTCGTGGATAAGTGCCCCGAAATAAACATAAAGTAAAGCCAATTCGCCCGTCATAAATTCCAATCTACAATCACTCAGTTTCACGGCGTCAAAATATTATTAGAAGAGCCTCAGGAGAAGTCAGTAAAGGCTCTGGCTGGAGCATAAACCGAGCCCTGTGAGCTGGATTTAGCAGGGTTGAATCATTTTCCCATGACCGGGAGAGCACAGCAGTAGCGCACTATTGGCAGAGCGCTCCCTAGGTGGGCAGTGTTTAATCAACAGGGTTTCTCTTGGCATAACGCTAAGGAGTGTCTCCGGTCTTCCGGGACTCCGACATGTTTGCACTACGGAATGTGCCTCTACTTGAATCACCGCTGAACCCCTAGTGCACCCTGTGTCTCCCTGTCCAACTCAGCAGAGAAGCCACAGGGGGAAGAGTCACCATGGAAACGACCCCTGAGGACATCTGTGGCCTCGTAGCTGCACTTTCACACACACACACACCCACACACACTCCACACACACACACACACACACACACACACACACACACACATACACACACTCCTTCCACTTTTTGTCCACATCAGACAACAACTACAACTCTTAACCTTACTATGTGGGTGATAATTACTAGATGACTATTCAGGATCCGTTGGAACTTACTCAAGAGTGTAATTACTTGCACCTCTTAATTATGTAATGATTATGCAATAATTACTAACTACATGCATTGAGCTATAGAGCTTCCTGCATGGAAATCAAGTACAAACATGCCTAAGGCAGCCTAAGGAAGAAAAAAAATAACTGATGATAGTGTGAATCCTGTCATTTTCTAGTCATTATAGAAAACAGCAATACATTAGTTCTTATTCCAGCTTCAGGTCAAGTTCTAGACCACATGAAAAACTTGCTCGTAAGATTACTTGGGCCCTTCCAGATATTCCAGATATAATAGGTAATGCTAATTGCCAAAACCAAGGTGTATTCTTCTTTTGCAACAAGTAAAGTAGGTCTGGAACAACAGTAACGACACCAACCAAATAAATAAATAAAACTAGCTATTTATGAATCCCAAATTGTCGCCACAGACTGCATTTTTGAAGCTTCTTCTTTACACAGCAAAGGTGGAGCCTAGCTACAGGAAATTCCCCTTGCTGTGATGCCGTGACGCGGTGAAAGTATGTCAGGGCGTGTGTGGATAATTAACAGGACATATACAGCTTTGTACCCACAGCAGCAATCCGATCCAGCTGTGCGTGCTCAAATGTGGGCCCCGCATTACATTAACGCTGGCCTTGTCATCTAGAAGTATTACACACACCAGAATCCATGAGACTGAACTGCATGTCGTCATTATTAATTTATCAGAACTGGGCCGTCTTCTTTACTGGTGCCGGTCTGCACTGCATCGCACCCGACCCAGAAGGAGAGGGGAATTCACACTGCGTTCACATCAAACCGCTCCTGCTGAAGGGGAACGGAAAGAAAAATTCACCACCTTAAGGTCATTTACCACTTCATCAATTATTGGAATTTCGAAGAAAGACAGAAAGCGACAGGTGCCGTTGCTTCTGAAAGATCATTCTCTGATCGAAAGTTGGACCTCTTCCAACACGGGACGAAAAAAAAAAAACCCCCGCCCCTCCCTGCACGGATGAGTCAACAGACACATCTTTAGTGATACCGTTTCAATGCGGTTATTTCGGTCCCTCCGTCAGAAGGGATACTTAGATGTTTCCATGCGTTTGCGAAGGTTGGCACACCAAAGCACTGATGATCTCAGGAATGACAGGAGGCCGCAGAAAGCGGGCGACTGCGTTTTCCACTTTCAGGCTCTCGCGACGTCGTGCCAAAAGCCTGGGGTTGTTAAATCCCTGCACTGTGTGCACGATACGCGCTTGTACAGACACACACACACACAAACACACACACACACACCAGTACATAAACCCTTATGTGTATGCCTCTTTTGGGGAATGGTGTTATTTAAAAATGAAAACAGGACAGGATAAAATGAGTACATGCACCAAGCCGCGCTGCTGTGGTCACAGTGAATCAGTATAGAAAGAGAAGCGGGCCTGTGTCCTCTCAGTCTCTCTCTCCCTCCTCCCTCCCTCCTCTCTCTCTCCTCTCTCCCTCCTCTACCACACTCTGACACTTTCACTGCTTTTATAATTTCCTCTCCCTCCCTACGTCTGCTTCTTCTGATTCTCCTGTTTTTTTATACAGCTCCCCCTTTCCTTTTCCCGCCCGTCTCTCTTCTCTCTCCCCTCACTCCTCTCTCCCTCATTGGCCCCCCTCTGCGTTTCCTCCCCCCTCTCAGCGCGAGTCAATCAAATTCAAATCAGACGTGCAACGTTACCCCGCCATGAGAGACTGTAATTACACACCGTATCCACTATCAAACTGAGCACTAACATTAGAACCTGCTCCTCTTCAATCACACAGTAAACCTCTGCATCTCCTGAGATGAATATTGGAGCAGGAAGAGATTAACATTCCGAAGAGTTGTTTTTTTATGATCCAGAGCCATGAATATTTTATAACCTCACACTGTTCTGTAAATGACAAAGAGGAAAAAAGACAAAGCTAACAAAATGTTCATGTTTATTACCTTAATATGACTGAACGGCTGGAACGAGATACTAATGCATTCTGCAATGGACCAAGAAAAGGCAAACACATTTTTTTTTTTTTTTTTACTACTTTAGAGTACAACACTTTTCTGGAGAGAAATAGTTTTTGTGCTAAGCCTGGTATTGGCTTGATCATGCCAGGATGCTCCGGCCACAAGTGGCGTGCACGGAGGTAAGGAAGTTCCAAAGGGAAAACTGTAAATGACATATTTCTCTGGAGGTTCTCCAGCTCAGCACACACACAACTCCTAAGTTCAACCACTCAGACTAAACACAGTCTCAATAGTAACTGTGTTCACTGATTCAGATTAGCGGAAATTGTAAAGATGACAAACGTAGGGCTAAATTGATTTCAAGTGCTCTGTAATGAGCGATGTCTGTTGAGCGGAATGATTACAATAATGCATTTTCAAATCAAGTGTGGGAATACGTTCGATTGTGGCTTCGAGTAGCTGTGTCGGAGTCAGCTTTTGAGCGGAAACAATTAGACATGGCGAGCAAGGCAAGGGGGAGACTAGCGAAGAGATTGGCGACTGGCTTAACTGGAATTAAGCAGACAAAAAAGTGTATGAGGGATGCAGGCTACAATCAGATTACAAAGTTCAGCCTCCATCTGGTACCGAGGCAAGGACTAAACAAAGCGAGCCAAAGCAAAAGGAAGTGTTGAATCCTGTAAAGCGGGTGTAGAGCACAGCGTTGTGGTGTGACGGGGCGACGGGGAGCTTGGAGTGAGAGAGGCGGCTTATCGGTTTCGTCCGCTACTCGCCCCTGCCCCTCCCGCTTTCGTCCCAGGCACCATCCATTAGCTTCCAGGGTTCCCCCGCGATGAGTTTCTCGTCCCAAGCCGAATTCTCTTCGCACCTCTGGAATGGTTATTTTTTCGGGAAAAGGTGAAGACGAAGAATCCGCTCGACAGTGGGATCGCAGGGTCAATGGATACTACCTAATAGCCTGAACAGGGCAAACGGAATCCTGTTTGAATCCTGGGAGGAAATGGTTCACTATTCATTTCATTTCCTTTCACCCCGGGCTCACGTCAAGAGGCCGCCACTCCTTAACTTCGAGCATTGCTGCTGCCCAGGGAGGAATCGCTCAGATCACGCAGGCGCCCTTGCAGCGACCATCTGCCCTTTAGGCCTTGGCTCTACCCCCCAACCCCCATCCCTCCTTTTGTGGAGGAAAGCATCCAACTGAGCCACAACGGGAAAGGAGGAGGTGAGGAGGGCTTTTAGGTGAACCCACCAGGATTCCCTGATCCCAAACTCCTTAAGCAAGTTCGTCTGCGAGCGTGTGTGGCTTAATGCAAGCTGCATTCGTTTTTCTCCACTGCCGACACAAGACATCCAAGAAAGCGTGGCTTTCTCAGCCGGCAGACAGCTTGGTCAAGCGCAGGGAGCGAAGCCACATCTGAAACGAAGGGCAGGCCAACGCACTGTCCAGGAAACGAGTGCCAAAGCAACACATTACGGGATGAGTCAGGATGGCCCCTGGTCAGGTGACTGTCATGTAAGGTTGCTGTTCAACTGCCAGAAATTCAAACAAACGCTACAAAATAAAAAACGCAACAAAATAAAAAACACAGCAAAATTCTATTCTATCTCTTGGGTTCCACCGCAAAATTGAAGGAAAACAATGTTTGTCATTTGACAGGATTACCCTTATACATTTTAGCAGTTTTATCTTTAAATCTCACCGTCAACAACAATGCATGAGCAAAGACATAGGTGTAATGATCAGTTATTAAAATGTTTGCTTTCAGGCGAGGAAAAGTTTTGGCTTTGTAGTTAAAATAAAACTAATTGAAAATTGTTTTATTTAATTGACTTTGCTTTAATGTATTTCAGCATTTTTAAAAAAAGTGTTTTTTATGATGGGTTTGGTTTAATCCCATCGCAGCTTGCCTTCGAAACAAATGCAAAATCTGAACTCACCTGTGGTAAGGCCAGCATCAAGAAAACAAACTCTGTTAACGTTCAAACAAAGATTTATTTGACAAGCATAAATATCGGGTGATGAAAGGCAGCTTGATTACAGAGCACAAGAAAAGCATCCCTCCTCTTACAACACACAAGCAGTCCCCATCAATGTCCAAACTGACTGAAGCCCGCCGCATATGCACGTGAGCTAAAGGAAGACTCCAGCCGTTCTGTCTTATATTTATTCATCCCAGCTACAAACACAAAAACAGAAATCACAATTCCCCCTCAAGGGTTTCCTGCCAAAACAATAAATGAAAACAACAAATAACAGAAAAAAAAATAACTAAACTGGTTCCCGCGGGAAGGACAACAAAACGAATTGAACGCAAACGACACTCTTACGGTTTTATGGTTGTTTTTCGGTTTGAGACTGCAGCCTCCCACTCACCTGAACCCCACAAAACACACCGTTAATTGGTGGTTCAATGATAATTGAATCACTTATCAATGATCAATTACCACATTGACTGATGTCCCTGTAGATGTGTCAGAGGAGGAGGAGCGTTTATGGTAATGGACAATCCAGCCATAGGCCTCCTATTGGTTGGGAGAGGTCTAAAAACTAGGAGGATGAAGGGTTTCTGGAAAAGTAGGAAAGGAGGAATTGCTTTGTGGGCACAAGAGTCTGTGGTGCCAGTTTTGTTTGCAGTTTGTTCTCCAGCTTTGAGTTGGAGTCTTCTGCTTTGGTTTATAGCTTTAAAAGTCCTGTATGCTCACAGAGCATCACTTCACCAAGTGTTTAAGTCCTGGGAACCTGTCCTTCTCAAGCTCCACACTGGCCCACAGACATCTTTACTTACACTAGGTAGCAGAACTGCTAACAGGAGATTCTGACCTCAAGGGAAGGTTCAGCCTTTTTGTCTTTTGGTAATCTCCTCTCTGAAATCTGACAGTCTGGAAACTGACGGCAACTGGGTTATACCTGACACAGAACCACATGTATATTTTATGAGGAAGCTTCTCAAACCACCCAACCTTCAAACTAAATACCGAGCTTGCCCTATTATAAAAAGAGAGAACATGCCAACCTGTATCAAATGATGAAATCCCCAAAAAAAAAAGAAATACAACGTATACTATATATATCATTAAACATTTGCCTTGTGGATGCATTAAACTTTATCTTGTTTTTTAAACTTTTTTATAAGAGTTACGCATTTTTCGAGTGGACTGATTGCTTTCTTTTAATGCACATGAAAATGCATTTAAAGTGACTCAATGAATAATTACAACAAAAAAAATATAAAATTACTCTTGTTGTCGTTTCTTAAAATTCTCACTAATTCAACCTGTCTGGCACACCAGGCGAAAATCAGATCCACGCAAAAGTAGAGCTTTAACCCAATGAGCGCGCTTTCCCGGTTACAAATTACGGCAAGATTGTAGCGGTCAAGATCGGCTTTCACAGCAGGCCCGGCAAACATTTTCCTTCTTGTGTTTGCTTTGTTGTAACCGTTGAAACGGATATGAAGTGTACGTCGGGTGTCTGCCAAAATGTAATGTGTATGACGATATGACGTAAGACATAAGTAAACAATTGAGTCCCTGCCTAAATACAGACCATCGAACCCATAACCACGAACCAAAGCGCAAACCTTTTTCTGACTGATTCCTTCTCGTAAAGCAATTAATGGCATCCCTCTTTGATGCATGCAGAACTGCTCCAATGACAAACAGGAATGGCCCAGTGGCCAAGAGCTCCGACGGTTGTTGGTTCAAGTCCCAAAAAGAGAGTAGGATAAGAACGTGGCTGAACAGTGACTGTTGCCCTGCTCACGATTTCATTGCTTGAGGCAGTCAGACAGTCATAGAATCCAGATCTGCCCATCCTAGAAAGGTCTATCTAAGCCAACACACCGCAGGGGAAAATCCACAGGCAGGGGCTTATGTTGACGTTGCAAAAGGCCCTCTTTTCTCTGGAGCTGAAGTCGCAGAACAAAGATTGGCTGGAAGTTATGATCTACAGTTAATTAAAGCCCAGCTCCGGTGGAACACCTCCCCCTCCACGCCCACAAAGGTCCACGGCCCTTGTTCGTTAACATGACTAAAGAAATTTGTAATCATTAAAATCCAGCCAGAGGGTTTGAAGCCTCCGAACTGCAGTTAATGCATAAGCTCGGCAGAGGGGGAGGCATGACTTGAGATTCCTCCATGAGAGAGAGGTTATCTGCCCTCCTGGCAGAAAGAGAGAGGGAAGGAAACAGAGAGAGAGCGCGCTACTGTGCCCAAATCCAACCCCCCCGAGTTACGGTTAACACAGAGTGCAACCGCTGCACACAAGGCACTTTATAATAGGACAGTTAGCAAAGGGCTTCCATAATTATATCAGGAATGATTAGCTGCTCACCCAAGTGTAACACATGTCTGATGTTACAATTGCATGCAAAAAGGGAGGTACAGAACTGTAGTGTATTACAACTTTTCAGAATCGGGTATTTCACTGAAAAAAGAAGCAGAATATCTGAAAGGAGAAGCGTCAGTTCTATATAAAAACCCAGGATACAATTTCTCTGGAACTCGGAGATAATGGATAATCTGCATGTCTTTCCTTCCCAAGTAAAAACTCTGACAGTGCCTCAATTGAAATAAACGATAATGCTCCACTATCTAACAATACAGCTCAAACACACACACACACCACACACACACACACACACACACACACACACCACACACAACACACAACACACACACACACACACACCACACACAACACAAACACATACACACACCACACACATACACCACACACATACACACCACACACATACACACACACACACACACACACACACACACACACACACACACCACAAACACACACACACACACACACACACACACAC